>JAVYIG010014624.1:0-40509 GCA_035222895.1 Strongylocentrotus droebachiensis | reverse complement strand
TCTAAAATGACATTCTGATAATCAACATTTTGTTCTGGTATCATAATGTATATACGCATAATACAACTGATCTTTATGATTTCTTAACGTGACATAGCTTCTTCTCCCCTGCAAACAAAAAAGAAAACAAGGTTATTTAATAAAAGGATCATGCGACAAATAATCATTGTGATTCAAATTGATGCAAGTATTTTTTTTTGAATAAGCAATGCTTTTCACCAGAATCTTGTTTGTAAAAACGACTTTTACAAATCTCAGCCATGCAATTCTGCCACTGTGTTGTAAGATCACTTTCAGATTAGGAGAAGTGTATTCTTTGATGAGTATTTTACATTGAATGGAACGTCTCAACTCAGTAAGCATGGCTGAGATTTGTAAAAGTTGTTTTTAAAAAGAAGATTCGGGTGAATAGCAGTGCTTATTCAAACAAATATTCGCATCAATTTGAATCACAATCATTATTTGTCGCTTAATCCCTTTTAATGGCCTTGTTTTCTTTCTCGTTTGCAAGGGGAGAAGAAGATATGTCACGTTAAAGACATCATAAAGATTAGTGTTGTATGCGTATATATTATATACACAGGCCCCGCGGAACGTTTATCAAAGGGGGCTAAAGTATTTACGGTCAGGTAGAGGGTAGCGAGCGTAAATTGGTGTGGGGGGGGGGGGGGGGGGGTGGTTCAGGGGTTTTAGGCATTTAATTACGGTCAGAGAAGCACAAATATTTTGATGCCGCATTTGTGTCACTGGCAGGTCAGGGGGGGGGGGGGGTTTTATTTTATTTTTTAAGGTAAAATTTACGTTACTATCATATTTTTTTACCGGTTTGGAGGCTAGGGGGGGGGGGGGCGGTAGAATCGGCCCGTGGATCCGCGCCTGTCCAAAATAGCACACACACACAATCGCCTCGCCGCTACGCGGCTCAGTAAAGAAAGAATGTAAAGGTTGCTCCCAATAATGAGGAGGAAATAAGGTGCAGAACGGGAAGAAATCGAGAGAATGTCATCACGGGATGAAAGTCAGTAACAGCTATGTAGCTTGTAAATTTGTAAGAGGGAAAATGCTGATTAAAATGATAATGATGAAATAGCAAATAATTGAGGAGTATCATAGATACCAATTCAATGGATATTTGTATAAAAAAGAGCCCCCGTCAGTACTAAAAGAGGTGTGAGTACAAAAAAATAATTTGAACCCTGTTCTATATGCTTTTAATTTTGTAGAGTATTCATTATTATTTTCATAGACTGTCTTTCCAGGCTTTTATATACCTATCTTGTAATTTGTCCTATTGATAGAAAATGTATTATGGTTTTGCCAGATGCGAGAGAAACCTCATGAGTTTTAAAAGGATTTCATGTTTTTGCAATATTTGATGTCAATGATTTTGCCCTCAACGTAAGCTTGCTAAACAAAGCTCTTTTCGGAGGAGTTTATCATCGTGATGCCAGCAGCCAACAGCACATTTTAATGTTGTTAGTGCGAGGGGGGAATCGTTCAGTTTCCGCTATAATAGTGCTACTCATCGCTGATCTGTTAGTGCCAATGAGAGCTTTAAAAAAAAATCCGGTTGTAGAGAGTCAGGTAGGAATGTTTTGTAGCATTTCTTTAATTCTTTCGTATCCTTTATCAAGTATTCAAGCCCTCATATTTCGGAATTATAAAGAAGGATTGGTTTTATACAGGTATCGGAAAAGGTTTTGCCCCTGCACCCTATCCGTTAAGATAGAAGTGGTTCCCAAGACAACCTTTTGTTGTATACAGTTGGAGAGAGTGTGAGTTTTATGTTTAGATGAAAGCTTCTAAGAACCACTCCCGTGGACCTTTTATTATTTACAACATTTCTTGCTGTCTGCTGCCTCGAGATCACTGGGGCGAAGAAAGGTAACAATGTATACCAAGGATCCCTAGGATTTATCCTTTTTGAATCCATTGAATGTTGTGTCATGCAGTATACAGGTATTGTGTTCTGCTACCTAATCCGAAGTCCGAAGGTACGTTGTGCTCTTTAAAAAGAGAACACAATAGGGGCAGTGCAATTTCGATACCAAGGGATGGATTAGAGTTTATTTCTAAAAAAAGAAATGAAAAGGCTGTCTGACTTTCAATCCATTACACTGCTCCCATTGTGTGCTCTTTTCGAAGACCACAAAAAGCCCTCAGATTGAACATTCCATATCTCTTGAAGAGAGAAAGAGGTTATTTCTAAAATGAAATGAAAGGGCTATTTGACTATATGGTGACTAACTGCTGCAGTCGTGAGCGAGGCAAATTCGTAAAAAGAAATGACAAAAATACTGAAACATTATTTACATTTTTTAATATTATATCTATTTGACTTTCAAGAGCCTTGTTTTCTTTCTCGTTTGCAAGGGGAGAAGAAGATATGTCACGTTAAAGACATCATAGAGATCAGTGTTGTATGCGTATAAATTATATACACAGGCCCCGCGGAACGTTTATCAAAGGGGGCTAAAGTATTTACGATCAGGTAGAGGGTAGCGAGCGTAAATTGATGTGTGTGGGGGGGGGGGGTCAGGGGTTTTAGGCATTTAATTACGGTCAGAGAAGCACAAATATTTTGATGCCGCATTTGTGTCACTGGCAGGTCAGGGGGGGGGGGGCGTTTTTTATTTTATTTTTTAAGGTAAAATTTACGTTACTATCATATTTTTTTACCGGTTTGGAGGCTAGGGGGGGGGGGGGGCGGTAGAATCGGCCCGTGGATCCGCGCCTGTCCAAAATAGCACACACACACAATCGCCTCGCCGCTACGCGGCTCAGTAAAGAAAGAATGTAAAGGTTGCTCCCAATAATGAGGAGGAAATAAGGTGCAGAACGGGAAGAAATCGAGAGAATGTCATCACGGGATGAAAGTCAGTAACAGCTATGTAGCTTGTAAATTTGTAAGAGGGAAAATGCTGATTAAAATGATAATGATGAAATAGCAAATAATTGAGGAGTATCATAGATACCAATTCAATGGATATTTGTATAAAAAAGAGCCCCCGTCAGTACTAAAAGAGGTGTGAGTACAAAAAAATAATTTGAACCCTGTTCTATATGCTTTTAATTTTGTAGAGTATTCATTATTATTTCCATAGACTGTCTTTCCAGGCTTTTATATACCTATCTTGTAATTTGTCCTATTGATAGAAAATGTATTATGGTTTTGCCAGATGCGAGAGAAACCTCATGAGTTTTAAAAGGATTTCATGTTTTTGCAATATTTGATGTCAATGATTTTGCCCTCAACGTAAGCTTGCTAAACAAAGCTCTTTTCGGAGGAGTTTATCATCGTGATGCCAGCAGCCAACAGCACATTTTAATGTTGTTAGTGCGAGGGGGAATCGTTCAGTTTCCGCTATAATAGTGCTACTCATCGCTGATCTGTTAGTGCCAATGAGAGCTTTAAAAAAAATCCGGTTGTAGAGAGTCAGGTAGGAATGTTTTGTAGCATTTCTTTAATTCTTTCGTATCCTTTATCAAGTATTCAAGCCCTCATATTTCGGAATTATAAAGAAGGATTGGTTTTATACAGGTATCGGAAAAGGTTTTGCCCCTGCACCCTATCCGTTAAGATAGAAGTGGTTCCCAAGACAACCTTTTGTTGTATACAGTTGGAGAGAGTGTGAGTTTTATGTTTAGATGAAAGCTTCTAAGAACCACTCCCGTGGACCTTTTATTATTTACAACATTTCTTGCTGTCTGCTGCCTCGAGATCACTGGGGCGAAGAAAGGTAACAATGTATACCAAGGATCCCTAGGATTTATCCTTTTTGAATCCATTGAATGTTGTGTCATGCAGTATACAGGTATTGTGTTCTGCTACCTAATCCGAAGTCCGAAGGTACGTTGTGCTCTTTAAAAAGAGAACACAATAGGGGCAGTGCAATTTCGATACCAAGGGATGGATTAGAGTTTATTTCTAAAAAAAGAAATGAAAAGGCTGTCTGACTTTCAATCCATTACACTGCTCCCATTGTGTGCTCTTTTCGAAGACCACAAAAAGCCCTCAGATTGAACATTCCATATCTCTTGAAGAGAGAAAGAGGTTATTTCTAAAATGAAATGAAAGGGCTATTTGACTATATGGTGACTAACTGCTGCAGTCGTGAGCGAGGCAAATTCGTAAAAAGAAATGACAAAAATACTGAAACATTATTTACATTTTTTAATATATATCTATTTGACTTTCAAGAGCCTTGTTTTCTTTCTCGTTTGCAAGGGGAGAAGAAGATATGTCACGTTAAAGACATCATAGAGATCAGTGTTGTATGCGTATAAATTATATACACAGGCCCCGCGGAACGTTTATCAAAGGGGGCTAAAGTATTTACGATCAGGTAGAGGGTAGCGAGCGTAAATTGATGTGTGTGGGGGGGGGGGGTTCAGGGGTTTTAGGCATTTAATTACGGTCAGAGAAGCACAAATATTTTGATGCCGCATTTGTGTCACTGGCAGGTCAGGGGGGGGGCGTTTTTTATTTTATTTTTTAAGGTAAAATTTACGTTACTATCATATTTTTTTACCGGTTTGGAGGCTAGGGGGGGGGGGGGGGGGGGGCGGTAGAATCGGCCCGTGGATCCGCGCCTGTCCAAAATAGCACACACACACAATCACCTCGCCGCTACGCGGCTCAGTAAAGAAAGAATGTAAAGGTTGCTCCCAATAATGAGGAGGAAATAATGTGCAGAACGGGAAGAAATCGAGAGAATGTCATCACGGGATGAAAGTCAGTAACAGCTATGTAGCTTGTAAATTTGTAAGAGGGAAAATGCTGATTAAAATGATAATGATGAAATAGCAAATAATTGAGGAGTATCATAGATACCAATTCAATGGATATTTGTATAAAAAAGAGCCCCCGTCAGTACTAAAAGAGGTGTGAGTACAAAAAAATAATTTGAACCCTGTTCTATATGCTTTTAATTTTGTAGAGTATTCATTATTTTCATAGACTGTCTTTCCAGGCTTTTATATACCTATCTTGTAATTTGTCCTATTGATAGAAAATGTATTATGGTTTTGCCAGATGCGAGAGAAACCTCATGAGTTTTAAAAGGATTTCATGTTTTTGCAATATTTGATGTTAATGATTTTGCCCTCAACGTAAGCTTGCTAAACAAAGCTCTTTTCGGAGGAGTTTATCATCGTGATGCCAGCAGCCAACAGCACATTTTAATGTTGTTAGTGCGAGGGGGAATCGTTCAGTTTCCGCTATAATAGTGCTACTCATCGCTGATCTGTTAGTGCCAATGAGAGCTTTAAAAAAAAATCGGTTGTAGAGAGTCAGGTAGGAATGTTTTGTAGCATTTCTTTAATTCTTTCGTATCCTTTATCAAGTATTCAAGCCCTCATATTTCGGAATTATAAAGAAGGATTGGTTTTATACAGGTATCGGAAAAGGTTTTGCCCCTGCACCCTATCCGTTAAGATAGAAGTGGTTCCCAAGACAACCTTTTGTTGTATACAGTTGGAGAGAGTGTGAGTTTTATGTTTAGATGAAAGCTTCTAAGAACCACTCCCGTGGACCTTTTATTATTTACAACATTTCTTGCCGTCTGCTGCCTCGAGATCACTGGGGCGAAGAAAGGTAACAATGTATACCAAGGATCCCTAGGATTTATCCTTTTTGAATCCATTGAATGTTGTGTCATGCAGTATACAGGTATTGTGTTCTGCTACCTAATCCGAAGTCCGAAGGTACGTTGTGCTCTTTAAAAAGAGAACACAGTAGGGGCAGTGCAATTTCGATACCAAGGGATGGATTAGAGTTTATTTCTAAAAAAAGAAATGAAAAGGCTGTCTGACTTTCAATCCATTACACTGCTCCCATTGTGTGCTCTTTTCGAAGACCACAAAAAGCCCTCAGATTGAACATTCCATATCTCTTGAAGAGAGAAAGAGGTTATTTCTAAAATGAAATGAAAGGGCTATTTGACTATATGGTGACTAATTGCTGCAGTCGTGAGCGAGGCAAATTCGTAAAAAGAAATGACAAAAATACTGAAACATTATTTACATTTTTTAATATATATCTATTTGACTTTCAAGAGCCTTGTTTTCTTTCTCGTTTGCAAGGGGAGAAGAAGATATGTCACGTTAAAGACATCATAGAGATCAGTGTTGTATGCGTATAAATTATCTACACAGGCCCCGCGGAACGTTTATCAAAGGGGGCTAAAGTATTTACGATCAGGTAGAGGGTAGCGAGCGTAAATTGGTGTGTGTGTGGGGGGGGGGGGGGTTCAGGGGTTTTAGGCATTTAATTACGGTCAGAGAAGCACAAATATTTTGATGCCGCATTTGTGTCACTGGCAGGTCAGGGGGGGGGGGCGTTTTTTATTTTATTTTATAAGGTAAAATTTACGTTACTATCATATTTTTTTACCGGTTTGGGAGGCTAGGGGGGGGGGGGGCCGGTAGAATCGGCCCGTGGATCCGCGCCTGTCCAAAATAGCACACACACAAATCGCCTCATTAAAGAAAGAATGTAAAGGTTGCTCCCAATAATGAGGAGGAAAAAATGTGCAGAACGGGAAGAAATCGAGAGAATGTCATCACGGGATGAAAGTCAGTAACAGGATATTTGTATAAAAAAAAGCCCCCGTCAGTACTAAAAGAGCCCCCGTGAGAAGGCTCACTGGGGCTCTTTTTTTTGGGAAGAGCCCCCGTGGACATAAAATTAATTTGAGCCCTGCCCATACCCCTGAGCTTCCGGGGGCTCTGCCCCCTGGACCCCACCTTGGGACCTAAGGCTGGCCCCTGGATGCTAATCTGACTTTTATTTTAATGCCTAAAACCCCTGCGTTTCCGGGGACGCCTCCCCTTGGACCATACGCCAATCATCTGACCGTAATTAAATGCCCCTACCCCCTGAGCATCCGCCAATTTGTGCTACGCTCTACCTTATCTTAAATACTCTAGCCTCCCCCACTCACTTTCAACCCCATTTTTAATCACTTTTATTTCCCATTTAACTCCTTCATTAAACCTCGAAACGCCCCCTAATACTTGGAGCGGGGCCTGTATCACGAGTATATACTAGTAGTGAGTTGGTTGATGTACGAAGCCACGTACACAAGTATAATCGATTACAACAGTTGTGGGGCCGATATCACGAGTATGCCTTCATAAAATAAAGGTTTTAAAGGAAATATTCACTTCTACTTTCAAAAGGACTGGCCCATTTTCTTTAAAAAAATTGTAGAGTTATTATTATGTAATTTCTAGAAAAAATGTCAACCACATGATTTACAATGAGTCTAAATACATTGATTTGCCGAGTTGCTTCCTTTCATCAAATATACACGTAAAACAATGGGGGGACAAAATGTGCGGATAGCAAACCGCACGGATCGTCCCTCGGACGATCCGTGCGAGTCACGGACGATCCGTGCGAGCAGAAAACCCGCATATTATGTCCGACGGACAAACGAAACTGGTAGGACAAACGGCGCAGTCACACCGGCCGAAGCTGGGTTAAGGTCGACTAGTGCGGGAGCCACCACTTCCGGAAATTACGCTTAGTAAGACTGGGTCAGTGGAAGGTTGTGGTAACTTAATCGTGGCAAGTTGGTCCGAGTTTGGACAATTAATGGTGTAAGTCAAATATTTATGGAATATTTAGTGATGCAGGGGAAAACTTACGCCGACTAGGAAGGCTCGTTGAACATAGCGATTGTTGATTGCAATCTCATGCATTGCTAAAGTATTTAGAAAGTAATTAGGTTAATCCAGGAATCTGATTGAGTGGTAAGCTATGAATATTTATGAATGGTTGACGAATAATTCCCCACGATCAATTCATTTCATAATATTTCTTCAAAGACTTATTCTGCCTGGTCGTCAGTTACAATGATACCATATGATAAACATGCTGGTGGACTGCGAATAGAGGAGGAGGGTGTGTGTGTATGTGTGTGTGTGTGTATGCGTGTGTACATGCGTGTGTTTGCATTTGGGTACACATGATATAGAAAAACAGACAGATAGACATAGACAAATTTTAAAAGAGAGAAATGAAGGGATAGGGTTAGAGAGAGACGAGAATTTACATATATTAATATATCAAAAAATACAAAATGAACTTTTAAAGCATTTTCTGATTTCATGGTCTTCCACGTCTTCTTGTATTAATCGTATGGGTCGAATATACAAGGAATTATATTTAAACTTGAATAGCTACTGACATTTTCTGATATTTGCAGAACGCTAGTTTAATAATAACACTATCTGTAAATAAACTTAGATACATCCAGAGAAGGGGCTATAAGATCACTAAGGTCAAGAGCAGGATTTTATCAAGGGAACAAGATAGGGAGAGAGAAGGGGAGAGATAGAGAGAGACCGATACAGAGGTAGAGGTAGAGAGTGAGATATATTAAGAGAGATAATTGTATGGGTGAGGGTGTGTGCGTGCGTTTGTGAGAGAGAGGGAGGGAGAAGAGGTGAGAAGAGATAGAATAAGAGAGAGAAAGAGAAATACAAGGAAAAATAGAGAAGACAAAAAACAGAGAAAATGAGAATGCACAGTTGAAAACGATACCATTCAGCATCAACATATCAAATTCTTGAAATTTTGTCTGAGCGACAAGATATCCCAACCTTGATTAATTTGCGGGGATATTTTTTCAGTAGATGAACATTTCGATAAAAATCGTTTTAAATGAATTACTTTCTGTTTTGATCAGATGCAATCAGAACGACCTGGAGAACGTCGTACCTTCCATCGCGCTCGGCCTACTCTACGCTCTCACCTCTGAAGCTTCAACCACCGCCATCGTCTGGCATTACCGTATCTTCGTCGCCTCCCGCTTCCTCCATACCATCGCGTACATCGGTGCCCTGCCGCAGCCCAGTCGTGGCCTGTCATTCTTCGTTGGTTTCATCGTCAACGTCTCCATGGCCATGCAGATCATAATGAATAACTGGAATTTTTAAAGAAAAGTGAAATATGCTGTTCACGGGATTTTTCACTTCCATTTTATCGAATTATATTCATTGTCGTAATTAGCCTCGATCACGACCGCAATGACTGTCGACCTAAGGCAATATACCAAGGCCCATATTCATGATACCTTACGAAGCTCGTTGTCAATTGATTGAATAGGCTATAGTACAGAGTTAGGTGGAAACTAGGCTTATGCTATGGTCACATTACCCAAAAGTAGCCTGCTCGGCGGCCGAGCGGCGAGTTTTTAACCAATTCTACCTGGCGGCTGCGCGGCCACCGAGCGGCGGCCGCCCAGGCACCGCTCGTTTTTAGGGCATCGCTCGGTCGCCGCTGAAGTTTTAGCGCGGAGTTAAAATTTGTGCGGCGCCTGCTCACTTTTCACTCGCCGCCCAAAATACGCTCGGTGCCTGGGCGGTCGCCGCCCGGGCACCGACCTAATCGCTGGGCGATGCCTTAATTCCAGCAGCGACCGAGCAGGGTACTGATCGGTCGGTCGCTGCTCTGATTTGTGACCACAGCTTTAGTAAGGTTTATATGAATTCGTGCCCTGTTTACTATTGTATTTAATGCTTCGTTTTTTCTCTCCAGAACCCCTAGCTACTAAGCACACCAACTTAATCGATGAATGGAATCCTCTTGATAATGTATCGTTGCTATGTCTGGCTAGCGTCTTATAAGCTGATTTATGTTTGGAGTATGCGTGGTATTTAGTAACAAGTCTAATTTACTAGACTTGCCCATTACGCTTAAATGTGTCTACATGACAATGACAATGAGGAGGGCCATCACGTTCAAGGGTTAAAAGGTATAATTGTTTGATTGGTTTATATTATGATACGATTATATTTGTATTTTGACTTTTGGAAAGAAAGGTACTTGTGAAGAGAGTAGTTTTTGGCAAAGAGATTGAGCCCTAACAGTTGTTAGTCAAGCTGATTAAACGTATATGATATATATATTCCATGTTCGTTCTTCATAATGTATACATGTATAGGCCTGGCTTTATGTAAATGAAAATACTTTTACTGGCGTATACCAATGCCTTCTCGTCTATATGATCTAGCTTATGCCTTTGTTTTGTGAATGAGTCACTCCAAGTCATTAAATTCATTTCTAATTAAATTGTAGTTTCCTTGTTTCTAAATGGAAAAGTTTGTTCTGTGTAGCGGTGGTGTAAGGGTTTGTGGCCGTGACGAAGATGATGATAAGGGTGGTGTCAAGATTAGAAATCGTAGTGATGATGATGGTAGAGGTGGTGTGAGGGTTGGTGGTCGTAGGCAGGGGCGTAGACAACGGGGGGGGGGGGGGGATGAGGGGGATGCATCCCCCCACCTCACAAGGTGGGGGGGATGGCATGTACAATCATCCCCCCCAGGTTTTGGGGAATGATATTTGCTTACTTAATAAGTCATAATGATGATAATAATAGTAATAATAATAATGATAACAATTATAATACTAATAATAATAATAATTATGATGATGATAATAATAATCCTCATCATTATTGTAATTGTGTTTATTGTTATTAGCCGCATTCACACGGTGAAAGCCAATTCAGACGGTAAAAAAAAGAAAATCTTACAAGTATTTTGTGGTTATCTTGTGGTTTGGAAACCACAAGATAACCACAAGTTTAAACAGGCGCGGATCTACGGGGGGGGGGTTTAGGGGGTTTAAACCCCCCTTGGGCGGCCCAAAAAACAAACAAAAAAAAAAGGAAAAAAAAAGAAAAAAAAAAAGAAAAAAAAAGAAAAAAAGAACGCACGCTGGAGAGAAACCCTTTCAAGTGCAAATATTGTGAGAAGATATTCAACTCATCTGGTAACTTAACCAATGATAACTCTGGATATAACTGTGTATTTAACTGTTACCTGATTTAAAAAGACGTTATCATGCACTGCTTTTTATGGTCTCCATTGTGTTAATAGATGCCAGGAAAACATCACTTACGGGGTTCAAATAAACACCCCCCAAAAAATCGGCTCGCCGCTTCGCGGCTCGTGGACGATGCTCCGCATCGTCATTATTTTGGTCAACCCCCCCTCCCCTTAGCAAAAAGCTAGATCCGCCCCTGAGTCATCCCCCCCAGGTGTACGAACCTGTCTACGCCACTGGTCGTAGGTATGATGATTGTAGAGGTGGTGTGAGGGTTTCTTGTCGTACTGATGATGATGGTAGAGGTGGTGTGAGGGTTGGTGGTCGTAGTGATGATGATGGTAGAGGTGGTGTGACGGTTGGTGGTCGTAGTGATGATGATGGTTGAGGTGATGCGAGGGTTTCTTGTCGTACTGATGATGATGGTAGAGGTGGTGTGAGGGTTGGTGGTTGTAGTGATGATGATGGTAGAGGTGGTGTGAGGGTTGGTGGTCGTAGTGATGATGATGGTAGAGGTGGTGTGAGGGTTGGTGGTTGTAGTGATGATGATGGTAGAGGTGGTGTGAGGGTTGGTGGTTGTAGTGATGATGATGGTAGAGGTGGTGTGAGGGTTGGTGGTCGTAGGTATGATGATTGTAGAGGTGGTGTGAGGGTGGATGGTCCTTGTGGTGATGATGGTAGAGGTGGTGTGAGGGTTGGTGGTCGTAGGTATGATGATTGTAGAGGTGGTGTGAGGGTGGATGGTCCTTGTGGTGATGATGGTAGAGGTGGTGTGAGGGTTGGTGGTCGTAGTGATGATGATAGTAGAGGTGGTGTGACAGTTGGTGGTCTTAGTGATGATGATGGTTGAGGTGGTGTGAGGGTTGGGGTCGTAGTGATGATGATGGTAGAGGTGGTATGAGGGTTGGGGTCGTAGTGATGATGATGGTAGAGGTGGTGTTAGGGTTGGTGGTCGTAGTGATGATGATGGTAGAGGTGGTGTGAGGGTTGGTGGTCGTAGTGATGATGATGGTAGAGGTGGTGTGAGGGTTGGTGGTTGTAGTGATGATGATGGTAGGGGTGGTGTGAGGGTTCGTGGTTGTAGCGATGATGATGGTAGAGGGGGTGTGAGGGTTGGTGATCGTATAGTGATGATGATGACTGTAGAGTTGGTTTGACGGTTTGTGGTCGTATAGTGATGATGATGACGGTAGAGGTGGTGTGAGGGTTTGTGGTCGTAGTGATGATGATGGTAGAGGTGGTGTGAGGGTTGGTGGTTGTGGTGATGATGATGGTAGAGGTGGTGTGAGGGTTGGTGGTTGTAGTGATGATGATGGTTGAGATGGTGTGAGGGTTGAGGGTCGTAGTGATGATGATGGTAGAGGTGGTGTGAGGGTTGGTGGTCGTAGTGGTGATGATGGTAGAGGTGGTGTGAGGGTTGAGGGTCGTAGTGATGATGATGGTAGAGGTGGTGTGAGGGTTGAGGTCGTAGTGATGATGATGGTAGAGGTGGTGTGAGGGTTGGTGGTTGTAGTGATGATGATGGTTGAGATGGTGTGAGGGTTGAGGGTCGTAGTGATGATGATGGTAGAGGTGGTGTGAGGGTTGAGGGTCGTAGTGATGATGATGGTAGAGGTGGGGTAAGGGTTTGTGGTCGTAGTGATGATGATGGTAGAGGTGGTGTGAGGGTTGAGGGTCGTAGTGATGATGATGGTAGAGGTGGTGTGAGGGTTGAGGGTCGTAGTGATGATGATGATAGAGGTGGTGTGAGGGTTGGTGGTCCTTGTGGTGATGATGGTAGAGGTGGTGTGAGGGTTGAGGGTCGTAGTGATGATGATGGTAGAGGTGGTGTGAGGGTTGAGGGTCGTAGTGATGATGATGATAGAGGTGGTGTGAGGGTTGGTGGTTGTAGCGATGATGATGGTAGAGGGGGTGTGAGGGTTGGTGGTTGTAGCGATGATGATGGTAGAGGGGGTGTGAGGGTTGGTGATCGTATAGTGATGATGATGACTGTAGAGTTGGTTTGACGGTTTGTGGTCGTATAGTGATGATGATGACGGTAGAGGTGGTGTGAGGGTTTGTGGTCGTAGTGATGATGATGGTAGAGGTGGTGTGAGGGTTGGTGGTTGTGGTGATGATGATGGTAGAGGTGGTGTGAGGGTTGGTGGTTGTAGTGATGATGATGGTTGAGATGGTGTGAGGGTTGAGGGTCGTAGTGATGATGATGGTAGAGGTGGTGTGAGGGTTGGTGGTCGTAGTGGTGATGATGGTAGAGGTGGTGTGAGGGTTGAGGGTCGTAGTGATGATGATGGTAGAGGTGGTGTGAGGGTTGAGGTCGTAGTGATGATGATGGTAGAGGTGGTGTGAGGGTTGGTGGTTGTAGTGATGATGATGGTTGAGATGGTGTGAGGGTTGAGGGTCGTAGTGATGATGATGGTAGAGGTGGTGTGAGGGTTGAGGGTCGTAGTGATGATGATGGTAGAGGTGGGGTAAGGGTTTGTGGTCGTAGTGATGATGATGGTAGAGGTGGTGTGAGGGTTGAGGGTCGTAGTGATGATGATGGTAGAGGTGGTGTGAGGGTTGAGGGTCGTAGTGATGATGATGATAGAGGTGGTGTGAGGGTTGGTGGTCCTTGTGGTGATGATGGTAGAGGTGGTGTGAGGGTTGAGGGTCGTAGTGATGATGATGGTAGAGGTGGTGTGAGGGTTGAGGGTCGTAGTGATGATGATGATAGAGGTGGTGTGAGGGTTGGTGGTTGTAGCGATGATGATGGTAGAGGGGGTGTGAGGGTTGGTGGTTGTAGCGATGATGATGGTAGAGGGGGTGTGAGGGTTGGTGATCGTATAGTGATGATGATGACTGTAGAGTTGGTTTGACGGTTTGTGGTCGTATAGTGATGATGATGACGGTAGAGGTGGTGTGAGGGTTTGTGGTCGTAGTGATGATGATGGTAGAGGTGGTGTGAGGGTTGGTGGTTGTGGTGATGATGATGGTAGAGGTGGTGTGAGGGTTGGTGGTTGTAGTGATGATGATGGTTGAGATGGTGTGAGGGTTGAGGGTCGTAGTGATGATGATGGTAGAGGTGGTGTGAGGGTTGGTGGTCGTAGTGGTGATGATGGTAGAGGTGGTGTGAGGGTTGAGGGTCGTAGTGATGATGATGGTAGAGGTGGTGTGAGGGTTGAGGTCGTAGTGATGATGATGGTAGAGGTGGTGTGAGGGTTGGTGGTTGTAGTGATGATGATGGTTGAGATGGTGTGAGGGTTGAGGGTCGTAGTGATGATGATGGTAGAGGTGGTGTGAGGGTTGAGGGTCGTAGTGATGATGATGGTAGAGGTGGGGTAAGGGTTTGTGGTCGTAGTGATGATGATGGTAGAGGTGGTGTGAGGGTTGAGGGTCGTAGTGATGATGATGGTAGAGGTGGTGTGAGGGTTGAGGGTCGTAGTGATGATGATGATAGAGGTGGTGTGAGGGTTGGTGGTCCTTGTGGTGATGATGGTAGAGGTGGTGTGAGGGTTGAGGGTCGTAGTGATGATGATGGTAGAGGTGGTGTGAGGGTTGAGGGTCGTAGTGATGATGATGATAGAGGTGGTGTGAGGGTTGGTGGTCGTAGTGATGATGATGGTAGAGGTGGTGTGAGGGTTGGTGGTCGTAGTGATGATGATGGTAGAGGTGGTGTGAGGGTTGAGGGTCGTAGTGATGATGATGGTAGAGGTGGGGTAAGGGTTTGTGGTCGTAGTGATGATGATGGTAGAGGTGGTGTTAGGGTTTGTGGTCGTAGTGATGATGATGGTAGAGGTGGTGTGAGGGTTGAGGGTCGTAGTGATGATGATGGTAGAGGTGGGGTAAGGGTTTGTGGTCGTAGTGATGATGATGGTAGAGGTGGTGTGAGGGTTGAGGGTCGTAGTGATGATGATGATAGAGGTGGTGTGAGGGTTGGTGGTCGTAGTGATGATGATGATAGAGGTGGTGTGAGGGTTGAGGGTCGTAGTGATGATGATGGTAGAGGTGGTGTGAGGGTTGAGGGTCGTAGTGATGATGATGGTAGAGGTGGGGTAAGGGTTTGTGGTCGTAGTGATGATGATGGTAGAGGTGGTGTGAGGGTTGAGGGTCGTAGTGATGATGATGGTAGAGGTGGTGTGAGGGTTGAGGGTCGTAGTGATGATGATGATAGAGGTGGTGTGAGGGTTAGTGGTCCTTGTGGTGATGATGGTAGAGGTGGTGTGAGGGTTGAGGGTCGTAGTGTTGATGATGGTAGAGGTGGTGTGAGGGTTGGTGGTCCTTGTGGTGATGATGGTAGAGGTGGTGTGAGGGTTGAGGGTCGTAGTGATGATGATGGTAGAGGTGGTGTGAGGGTTGGTGGTTGTGGTGATGATGATGGTAGAGGTGGTGTGAGGGTTGGTGGTTGTAGTGATGATGATGGTTGAGATGGTGTGAGGGTTGAGGGTCGTAGTGATGATGATGATAGAGGTGGTGTGAGGGTTGGTGGTCGTAGTGATGATGATGGTAGAGGTGGTGTGAGGGTTGGTGGTCGTAGTGATGATGATGGTTGAGATGGTGTGAGGGTTGAGGGTCGCAGTGATGATGATGGTAGAGGTGGTGTGAGGGTTGAGGGTCGTAGTGATGATGATGGTAGAGGTGGTGTGAGGGTTGGTTGTCCTTGTGGTGATGATGATGGTAGAGGTGGTGTGAGGGTTGGTGGTTGTAGTGATGATGATGGTAGAGGTGGTGTGAGGGTTGGTGGTCGTAGTGATGATGATGGTTGAGATGGTGTGAGGGTTGAGGGTCGTAGTGATGATGATGGTAGAGGTGGTGTGAGGGTTGAGGGTCGTAGTGATGATGATGGTAGAGGTGGTGTGACGGTTTGGGGTCGTAGTGATGATGATGGTAGAGGTGGTGTGAGGGTTTGTGGTCGTAGTGGTGATGATGGTAGAGGTGGTGTGAGGGTTTGTGGTCGTAGTGGTGATGATGGTAGAGGTGGTGTGAGGGTTTGTGGTCGTAGTGATGATGATGGTAGAAGTGGTGTGAGGGTTTGGGGTCGTAGTGATGATGGTAGAGGTGGTGTGAGGGTTTGTGGTCGTAGTGATGATGATGGTAGAGGCGGTGTGAGGGTTTGTGGTTGTAGTGATGATGATGGTAGAGGTGGTGTGAGGGTTGAGGTTGTAGTGATGATGATGGTAGAGGTGGTGTGAGGGTTTGTGGTCGTAGTGATGATGATGGTAGAGGTGGTGTGAGGGTTTGTGGTCGTAGTGATGATAATGGTAGAGGTGGTGTGAGGGTTGAGGGTCGTAGTAATGATGATGGTAGAGGTGGTGTGAGGGTTGGTGGTCGTAGTGGTGATGATGGTAGAGGTGGTGTGAGGGTTGGTGGTCGTAGTGATGGTGATGGTAGAGGTGGTGTGAGGGTTGGTGGTCGAAGTGATAATGATGGTAGAGCTGGTGTTAGGGTTGGTGGTCGTAGTGATGATGATGGTAGAGGTGGTGTTAGGGTTGGTGGTCGTAGTGATGATGATGGTAGAGGTGGTGTCAGGGTTGGTGGTCGTAGTGATGGTGATGGTAGAGGTGGTGTGAGGGTTGGTGGTCGTAGTGATGATGATGGTTGAGGTGGTGTGAGGGTTGAGGGTCGTAGTGATGATGATGGAAGAGGTGGTGTGAGGGTTGGGGTCGTAGTGTTGATGATGGTAGAGGTGGTGTGAGGGTTGGGGGTCGTAGTGATGATGATGGTAGAGGTGGTGAGGGGGTTGGTGGTCGTAGTGATGATGATGGTAGAGGTGGTGTGAGGGTTGGTGGTCGTAGTGATGATGACGATAGAGGTGGTGTGAGGGTTGGTGGTCGTAGTGATGATGATGGTAGAGGTGGTGTGAGGGTTTGTGATCGTAGTGATGATGATGGTAGAGGTGGTGTGAGGGTTGGTGGTCGTAGTGATGATGATGGTAGAGGTGGTGTGAGGGTTTGTGATCGTAGTGGTGATGATGGTAGAGGTGGTGTGAGGGTTTGTGGTCGTAGTGATGATGATGGTAGAGGTGGTGTGAGGGTTGGTAGTCGTAGTGATGATGATGGTAGAGGTAGTGTGAGGGTTGGTGATCGTAGTGGTGATGATGGTAGAGGTGGGGTAAGGGTTTGTGGTCGTAGTGGTGATGATGGTAGAGGTGGTGTGAGGGTTTGTGGTCGTAGTGATGATGATGGTAGAGGTGGTGTGAGGGTTTTTGGTTGTAGTGGTGATGATGGTAGAGTTGGTGTGAGGGTTGGTGGTTGTAGTAATGATGATGGTAGAGGTGGTGTGAGGGTTGAGGGTCGTAGTGATGATGATAGTTGAGGTGGTGTGAGGGTTGGGGGTCGTAGTGATGATGATGGTAGAGGTGGTGTGAGGGTTTGTGATCGTAGTGATGATGATGGTAGAGGTGGTGTGAGGGTTTGTGATCGTAGTGATGATGATGGTAGAGGTGGTGTGAGGGTTGGTGGTCGTAGTGATGATGATGGTAGAGGTGGTGTGAGGGTTTGTGATCGTAGTGGTGATGATGGTAGAGGTGGTGTGAGGGTTGGTGATCGTAGTGGTGATGATGGTAGAGGTGGTATGAGGGATTGTGGTCGTAGTCGTGATGATGGTAGAGGTGGTGTGAGGGTTTGTGGTCGTAGTGATGATGATGGTAGAGGTGGTGTGAGGGTTTGTGGTTGTAGTGGTGATGATGGTAGAGTTGGTGTGAGGGTTGGCGGTTGTAGTGATGATGATGGTAGAGGTGGAGTGAGGGTTGAGGGTCGTAGTGATGATGATGGTTGAGGTGGTGTGAGGGTTGGTGGTCGTTGTGGTGATGATGGTAGAGGTGGTGTGAGGGTTGGTGGTCGTAGTGATGATGATGGTAGAGGTGGTGTTAGGGTTTGTGATCGTAGTGATGATGATGGTAGAGGTGGTGTGAGGGTTGGTAGTCGTAGTGATGGTGATGGTCATGCGATTGGATTGTGAAAGAAACGTTGTGGAATCGATCAGAAAAGGTTGATCATCTAGCATATAAGTATTGGTGTGTATTGTAAGGTTCTGGAATCATCAAAATGATAAGAAATTTGACCCAGTCTAGGTAAAGTTACAAGCACTGCACATAGAAAGATGTATATGGGAATGTGCGATATCTATCCAGTCCGGATATGAATAATAATTTACTAAATATATCATTAGTAGGCGGTTTCCCGGCAAAATTTGTATCATCATGTATTGGTCAAAAAAATTCTTTCACATGATTGGTAATAAGAGCTTCCATTTCATTTTTTGAGAGGGGGGCGTTTCCAAAACTGGTCTATACCTTTAAATATTTGTCCTACATAGCAACAATTAATGTATGCAGTTAGCATTCTGACTACTGAAATACAATTGTTCGTAAGAGGTGAACTAAATAATTTGTAACGAGGCACCTAATTAATTGATTTATTTCTGCATGGTTCAACAGTTTACATAGTATGATCATGACCATCGCGGCAGTGAACACTAGATCACGATCATTATACATTTGCAATTGTAAATACAGAGGTATGACAATATAAGCTTAATGCTTGAGAGATCGCCACACCATATCATCTAACGATATATTATTTAAAGTGGTAGAAGAATAAGGAAAAAAAGTTAATCTATAACTATTAGGCTCAGCTACTATTAAAATAGTACTAAATAACTAACAAATTAAAACTAAATTAAACAAGTTAAATAACTGAAACATGGCATTATTCAGTAGATAATACAATACAATGGTTATATTTGCAAGTTTTAAAGAGACTTGGTAACATTGTTCAGATGAGAGAAAATGGTGCTAAGGTTGTGACTTCATTGCTAAATTTACAATTAAAGATAATCTAAAAAGAGAGAAAGGAAAAACTGATACGTTCGACTCCTTAATTCTCCCAACTCTATTATTACAATTTAATTACATTTTAGGTGAATGTAAATCGTCACAAAGAAATAAAGTGACTATATAAACCATTCCAGACATTTCAGTGCTGAACGATTTTGATACCCTATTTTATGTCTTATTTTCATAGAAAAAAGGTTGGGAAAATTCAAAAATGGTTGGGAGAATTAACTGTTAAGAGGGTGTCGCACAGTGACGCCTTCAAAGAAATCCATAAATATCTTTGTGGTTTGAGAATTTGTTTTGGTTTTTCTGCATGTTAGAGGGTTAGGACAGTGGAAGAAATATAATAAGTATCATTTCATACACAAATTATGCAGTTTATTCAACAACCTTAAACATTGTTACAGAGTCACTTTTTAAAAAAATAATAGAAAAAGTCAATAAGATTAAAGAAAATAAGAATGTGGAAGAATAAAATAGAATAGAATAGCCCTGCTATTTAATCTCCAAAAATTAACATAAACATGTTACAAAAATATGGGGACAAAATTAAAAGGATCAATTATTAGAAATTAGGAAGATTATCTTATAGTGATATAAAACAAAATACAATAATGAATGTTAGACAGTCATTACATCTTTGAGATTAGCAGGTGCTTAACTGCTATTTTAATAATTCACAGTCAATACATTTCGAATGTCAGCCTAGGTAGAGAATTCCAGACATCCGAGAGCCAATTATGTCTAATATATTTATGAGCCAACACCGTATAGGATTTGATAGGTGTATATTACTTGCTTGTCTTGTGAGATAGGTATGAATATCATTATTATGGCGAAACATCTGTTTAAGCGATACATAAAAAGGGTAGTTTGAAGAAAATGAATACCATTAAAGGAGCTACACAAAGAAAATTCACTAACAACTCTCAATTAGAACAAATTACATATGGATGGAAAGATTTTCTCTTGAAAAACACGAACAATTTGCTGAGGAATCATATAGATATCGTGGAAAGGCATAAAATGCAATTTGTCAAGACCCTCCTTAGACCCCCGAACGCCCCTGAACGTAAGTCAAACACACAAGCGTAGCGAGCTCTGAATTTCTAAAAATCTGGATCTCAAAACTAACATTTTTGAGAGTTGATTACTGCGGGCCCCAAACATTTTTTTAAGAGAAGAGTTGTTGTATTTGATCGGCAAGGCTTCCCCTTCGCAATGATATGAGTTTTGCATCAATTCAAAACACTTTTGATATCTTCGTGTGGCTACTTTAACAGTCATGCAGCTCAATAAATATAGGGCGTGTGTGGTCACGTAAACCAGCCTCACCACATATACGAATGGCTTTCTTTTGTAATAACAGACTTGTATCCGTTGCACGCCTTGATGTCGCTCAGAGGGCATTACAAAGATTTGTGTATTAAATTTGACTACAAAACGACAATGGTATAGCGTGGTGCCAATTGTAAATATATTACACACTGCCCGAAATACCTCTTTGAAAATAAATTCCATACACGCATATCTATTTTTCATAATAGGCGAGCAATAAGCTATTTTTTCTTTATAGAAAGTCCACTTTACGTTTGAGCGAGGGCGTGTATATTTATTTATCTGCCTACATTCGCTTGATAGCCTACCCTGTTGTTACTCATATGTTTGGTGGTGAAACCGGTTAATACTGAGAAAAGGAAACAACATGGCCGTGATAGATAGTAAAGAGTTGTCCTATTTTGCGACTTATGTTTCAATCGTCATTCTGAAGATGATGGTACTTTCCCCTCTGACGGGATATTTTCGTCATACGAGAAACGTAAGCTGAACGCCTTTTTGTTTGTCATATTTCTGCTGTATTAAAAATAAAAGTGATTTATTAGGTTTGATGATGATGGGACGCAATGGTTCCGTATTCTACTAATTCATATAAAACCTGACCTTGGGCCTAAGATAAGGTTTAACAAAGGAAAAGTTAGATCTCAAACTAACTACCTTTCTTTAAATTGATTTTGAACAAAAGCTTGAGCCCATGGTCGAGATTAAATGCCAGTAGATTCAGACCAATGGATCTGCTCACATGACTGATGCCTAGATGACATTTGGCATGCGATTAATTCACGGAGCCCCCGCTTGCCCGTATCCCCTTTTCCGTGCGACCTCCATGCGGAGGCAGGATGCGGTCGTGACATTTTCGTACGGATTCACGGGCTCCGCTGCCTCTACGATTTTGTTTCGCGGGAAGTTATACAAATTCGAAAAATCGTAAGCCCGTAGCCCGTAGACATGTAGTCGGTGGCATTGTGCAATCCCCGCACGGGCATCGCACGGAGGCCTCGCGCTGATCGTGCAGCAAACGCACGGTTTTAAACATGAGGGCAAAAAAACGCTCAAAAACGGCAAGGCGGCTGCACGGTCACCACGCCTTCTCGGCGCAACTTCTGCACGGAAGCTGCATGGGCTCCGTACGATTTCCCTGCGGAGACTGCACTAAAATTGCACGATTTCCGTACAATCTCCGAGCAGCCTCTGTACGGATTTGTCCCGGCCTGCCCCCGAGTGCCAATACAAGAAATGGCACGATGCTCTTAGATAATGTAAACACAAGCCTCCTACGATTTTTTAAAAGGTATTACAAACTACGGAACTTCGAAAATCACTACACAAATTACAAATTGGGTTATCAGTTTGTGACGTCAGTGCCTCACAATTTCTCAATTACTTTATATATTTTTATCCCATTAATTTCCCTTTGTATCCCCCAAAACTTGATTTCCCCATGCCTTTGCCCAGGTTATATGATTTGGATCAAATTTCCTGCATAACATCTCACAAAATCTTTTATGAACTTTGAAGAATTAATACTATTTTCTGAATATTGTATATTCATAATCATTGATTAACTGAAAAAAACCCTCTTTATTAGTGCATCCACACGAAAAAACATATTACTTTCAATATAACTTGGATGCTGGTGTGAGGAAATTAGATTTTTAGGGGGAATTTTCGAAATTTATATTATCAATATAAAGAAAACAATTAGTGGATAGTGAGGCAATCACTTCACAGACTCATGAGTGAGTTGCCAATTTGTTTTGTGATTTTCAAAGTTTTTCATTTCATTACATATTCATAACTTTCTTATTAGTCATCCGATTTGGCTCAAATTTTGTTTGATTGGTTTGTCTGATTTTTCTTCTTCTATTGAAAGTGATTTATTTTTGGAGTGGACTTGCCCTTTAAACCTGTTAACAGAATCCGACTCTTAATGTCAAGTAATCAAACCAAACGACTGCGACACCTCATTGTGATCAAATTTTGATGATTACTAGGGGTACATCTATCTAATGTTGACTTATATATGTATTTTTTTCTTTTAAACTGAATGAGTTCCCTTGCTGCATATGATATTGTCCCTCTTAATTAATATTTTACAGGTATTTTCCAACCCGGAGGATATGGGATCAATGAAGGAGAAGGATAAAAAACCAATCTTTGACGATCCTATGGTGGAGAGGGTCAGAAGGTAAGAGAGAAAAGGAGAAGAGAAAAGAAGAAAAGAGAAGAAAAGAGAGAAAGAGTGCGATCTAAATGAATTGAGTCAGGGAAAGGAGAGGATAATAGAGGGAGAGACAGAGAGACAGAGATGGGGGGGGGGGGTGTGAGTTTGCGCTTGGGTACACGTGGTATAGAGAGACAGAATTTACATATATTAATATATCAAAAAATTACGAAATGAATGTTTAAAGCATTTTCTGATTTCATGGTCTTACACGTCTTCTTTTATTCATCGTATGGGTTGAATATATACAAGGGATTATATTTAAACTTGAATAGCTCCTGAAGTTTTCAGATATTTGCAGAACGCTAGTTTAATGATAACAATATCTGTAAATAAACTTTGATACACCCAGAGAAGGGGCTATAAGATCATGAAGTTCAAGAGCAGGATTTTATCGAGGGAACGAGATAGGGAGAGAGAGAGGGGGAGAGATAGAGAGACCGATACAGAGGTAGAGGTAGAGATAGAGAGAAATTAAGAGAGATATGTGTGTGAGTAAGGGTGTGTGCGTGCGTTTGTGAGAGAGAGAAGAGATGAGAAGAGACAGAATAAGAGAGAGAGAAATACAAGGAAAAATAGAGAAGACAAAAACAGAAAAAAGAGAGCGCACAGTGGGAGACGGTACCCGTCAGCATTAACATATCAAATTCATGAAATTTTGTTTGAGCGACAAGATATCACAACCTTTATATTAAATGAATTACTTTCTGTTTTGATCAGATGCCATCAGAACGACCTGGAGAACATCGTACCTTTCTTTGCGCTCGGCCTCCTCTACGCTCTCACCTCTGGGGCTTCAACCACCACCGTCGTCTGGCAATACCGTATCTTCGTCGCCACTCGCTTTCTCCATACAGTCGTCTATCTTTGTGCCGTGCCGCAGCCCAGTCGTGGCCTGTTGTACTTGGTTGGTTTCGTCGTCAACATCTCCATGGCCGTGCAGATCATAATGAATAATTGGAATTTTTAAAGAAAAGTGAAATATGCTGTTCTCGGAATTGTTCACTTCCATTAATCGAATTACAATCATTGTCGCAATTACTGTGGAACTAAGGCAGTAGAACAAGTCCCATCTATTTATAAAACCGTTGTCAATGGATTTAAAAAGGCTATAGTACAAAGTTAGTTGGACACTAGGCTTAGTAAGGTTTATATGAATCTGTGCCCTGTTTAGTAATGTATTTCATGCTTGCCATTTTCTCCCAAGAGCTAGTTACCATGCAGCATAGACCAGCATAATTGATGAATGGAATCCTCTTGATAAATAATGTTCATTGTTCTTAGTAGGGTTATCGGATCATGATGGGAGAAAAAGATGTTAGAATCATCAGGGAATAGAATGAATGATAACATGTTAGAAGATGTTTTCAAATAGTTTGTTTACAGTATGGATAGTAAGGGATCAAGTAGTGAACCTTGTGATACCCCACAAGTGATATTTTCGTGCGAGATTCGCAGCCATTAATAAAAGCATATTGTGTCCTTTCTGTAAAATAGTTACAGTACCACTCCATGGCCTTTCCTCTAAAACCATATAATGAGCAAGTTTGTACAAATGGATATCATGATTTATTGTGTCAGAGGCCTTGTAGAAGTCAAGGAAAATTCTAGTAGTAGTGTGGGAAGAGTCATCAATTGCTTTGACGATTTATTAATAAGTATAAGCATAGCATGAGCTGTTGATTGCTTTTCCGGGAAGCCGTATTATAAGTCGATGAATATGTTGCAGTCGTGTATGAATTTGACGGTCCGTGTATTAACAATTTTGTTCTGATACTTTAGAAAGTGATGTATGTAGAGTTAAAGGTGTGTAATTTCCTCGCTCACGGGTATCAGCTTTTTTAAATACGGGTAAAACTTTGGCTTTGTTCATGTGGATTTTTTTTTGAGCGCATTTTTGATGATTTTCAATGTACATTTAAGATCGTGTTAATGAGTTTCAAATTGGTGGGATAAATATTCTTTCTTGGTAAGTCGTAAAATGCTGGTAATGCTGTTTTTGTACCTTTTATATCTTTGTTCATTTGGGTTAGATGCATTTGTTTTATATTTGTAGAATAATCTCTTTTTGTATTATGTAGTGCAAGGGTTGTGCTGAATAGTTATGCCGCTGTTGTGTAATGACATGAACACGTCGAGGAATAATTCAAATGCTTCATGAATATTGTGGCTGCGTAATAAATTCGACCAATCTACAAATTCTAAACTATATTTGACTTTGTCCATGTTTTCTTGTTTTTTCTGGTGCGCGATGGTAGGAGATTTTGTTAAGTTTTTAAATAGGGATGTGTGAAATTACTGGAAAGGCAGGAGATACAATCCGTGTTCTCAATTACACATAGAGATAGTTTACAAAACTGGTGCGATGTGTATAGCTATGTTCTACAGAATCTGCAACATGTGTTAGGTAGCGTATCAATACCATCGAGACGTAATATATTTGTACTTCGAGGGTGGTAAATGTGGCCTATTTGACGTAAATCTAATATTTATGTTTAGATATTTGTACACGTTTTAAATGTCGTAACCTTAAGAATACTGAAATAAATACTCTTTGAAAATATACATATTAATAATAGATTTTTCGTTATTGATTGTCATAGATTCTTTGCCTTTTACGATCATCACAGATGACCGATGACCGAAAAAGGGTTTTCCTGGTGGGATTTGGGCTTCATATGTTATCGATGAGTGTAGTGGAGGTGTTTGATATTATTGTGGGTTTGTTGATGAGAGGAATGAAGAGTGTGAGTACATGGTGCCCAACAAATCTTGACAGAGCGAATTTTAACTGTGTTAAGCAAGTGGGTATTGAAGTATAAAACAATGTTAATTCCTCATATTATTTGAGGATAAAATAGTTTGTATTGATGTGATAAAATCTAGATGGGGGCAACTCTGTGGACTTGGGAGGCTCTAATATTATTATGGAAAACGGAGAATATTTCCTTTGGGTTATTTGGTCGCTTTCCAAGAAAATGATTCAAAGTAAAATATTTGGATGCTGATGGTATAGTGAGTGTCATTCGGATCAATGTGATAATGGTATTCAGGTTTTTGGTTAGACCAAAAGCTGCAGTCTCTCTATATCGTCGGTTGTTCCACTGAGACTGCGTCTGGCTCCATTAGACCTCCGATTATAGAGACTGAAGTTCGTCCTATATGGGGACTGTACGGAACAAATGGTTCGGTTCGGCCGGACCGCGATGAATGAGATATGCAACGAGATTTTCACTCTTTACATCCTCATAAATGCTGCAATCATGGGCGTAAATCCTTACGTAATACCTATTGTTCAGGGGGGATGAATGAATAGATCACCCCCCCCCCCCTGAACAATAGGTATTACGTAAGGATTTACGCCCATGGCTGCAATATTCCAATAATTATATTTAAAAATAAAAAATAACATATATAGACCCCTAAAGCTAATTTGACTTACGATTGCTTGCTCATTTAGATCTTAAATTAATGATTATTCCGAAAAAGTCTCGTAGTCAACATGATTCGTTGTCATCCGTCTTGGTTTTAGTTGATAAATATTCATTTTTTCTTTTCGAACGTCCAATAGCTACGTACGAGTCAGCCCGGCTTGACCCAGTGATATATGAATCTTCGTAAATCCAAAAGAAACTATGTTTTGGTAGGTTGACCCGGAAATATATCGGCCGCCGGGTCATGTCATTACTAGTTCAAATGCATGAACGTACTGTTTCACGGTTCTGAGATTTAAACAAATTGGATAACTCATATAAGTAAGTCCGTAAATTTCCCATTTTATATTAGGTTATCAAACTTTGATAACTGTAATTAGGAGAAAAATATACAAACATTTTGTATATCTGCTTTATATATCAGAAAATTAGATCTAAATATAAAGAAAATCGGGGGAGAAAATGTCGGGAGCCAAAATTACAAAAAGATGTTCCGAATTGGCTCAATCTACCCCCCCTCCCCCCCCCCCCCCCCCCCAGGTGCGAGATATCTTGATTACCGTCTGGGGAATGTCAACAAATGTCAGTTTTATTAAAGAGATGACCCATATCAGATGGTTATTTCTGTCTAGTTTTTGGTCAGCAGTGTTGATCGTGGCCTACATCAGACGTGGGCTGCAATAAAAAGGCATAATAAACTCTTTAAGTTGTATAGCTCCCTCTCAAAACTGATATTACTTTAGCTTTAAAACAATGTTTCTTCACTACAATCGACCGATTTGCTATTCCTGTATATCAGAAATGCATATTCTGATATTTTCATCGTCGTAGCTACCATGGAATGGCCTTAGGCGATATTGGAAGTATTTGGAATTCACTGGGATTACCGGTAAATCTTGTATTATTCAATTTCTCGAAAGCAGAAGAGTTTTAGGGGCTATTTTTTTAGTGCTTATAATACATCCACAGGGGCATCCAAATATATCAACATTTTAAAGAATTACTATCCATAAATTCTTGCGGGTGGGGGGAGGGGGGGGGGTAGATGTGCAAGTTTGCTGATCTAATACCTTCAGTCCCCTTGTTGCAGATAATCTACCCCTTTTTCTTTCTGAAATCATTCATGCATGGCATCGAAACCAAGAATTCTTCTAACATATTGAATTTGAATTTTGAATTTATTATTAACAACAACAGATCGCAATAATGACAGTATATAAACAATCATACAATGCAAAGAAAAATACTGATATATGTATACATAACAGAAGAGTAATGTTGAGTGAACAGTAATGGTTTTAAAACGATATTTAGACATAGATCGGCATAGGGTAGGTGTGGGGAATTGGAGACCCTTAAGCACATTTGCATAATTTACATAAACATGAAAATGTAACACATACAGAAAGTTTTGTATTCTCTTCAGTAACTTCTTCTCTTTATTTGGTAACAAAATTGTGGTCATGATGTAACTGATTAATAAGATAACAATGATTAATGACATCATCACCAAAGGTCTGTTATTACCTACATGTGTAGGTAATAAGGGACAGTTACAAATCAAGACATTTAAAATACAATTTGAATAAAAATGGGATTGTTATAGTTAGTTCAAACACTTTTTGAAAGAAATACATGCAGCCATTGAACTTCCTGTAATTTTGAAACGATTTTAAAACAATGTGGCCCAAACTATTTCTGTAGTTTTTTGTTTACAGTAATAAAGGTGCTTTAAATTATGTTTAAATACTTTCAGAATAATGTTCTGGCAATGTGACTTTAACATTGATCAAACTCACAGCATAGAAACATCTTCTTAAAATGAAATACATTCAAATTAGAATGGTGACACGAACAACCAAATATGTTTCATGGTAGTGCCTTTCAACACGAAATGAACAACTGGGGAAAATAGGCCCCCATCTTGGACCTGGTGTCCCCATTGCCTACACACATTTCTGATCAGAATGTGCATTGCAACACCCATTCACAACACACAATGGCCATACGTTTTCTGTGATGGTTGGCACATTTCATAAACTTCCTTTTAAAACTACTTTTTAAGAGCCACCCCTAAATATCTGCATACACCACAACATTCAATGAGAATGTGTTTTTATATCAGAGCAAAATTTTACGATCAAAATTGCTTATCTTGGTCAATTTTGCCAATTTTCTCGGAGAAAGAACGCATTGTAGTCTTCGAAATGAATTTGATATATGCAGTAGTGTTGTTAAAGGCCACACATGGCGCTATAGCAATGTTGGAGCCAACACGGACAGACAGTGATGGGTTCAAGCTTGGTGGTCTACAATTCTCTACGGTCTCCAATTGCCTACACCTACCCTACTATTAAATGTACATAAGATATACACGTAAATATGTGTATTACTTAAGGTGAAGTTGTTAATGAGAACTAGAAGTCAGCACAAGTGCTAGTCGAGCATATTTCAATTATTTGAAAAGATTTTGTAATATAAAACAAATATATGAATCTAAAACTTGTTTGTTTTGGATTACATATACACATATACATTAACAAAACAAATAAAATAATGTACACATTTCCAGTAGCCTCATATACTGACACTTCCAAAAAGCTGTATTTCCATAAAAAAAAAGTTTTAAAATGGCATCTTAACGTCGTTCGGTTCCACAAGTTACTATATCCATTCAAGTCATGCATTGCAACCTGCATACAGTATGCAACATTTTCGGTTCCAAAAAGTACTACATCCAAATTTGGTTCCAAAAGGTACTACATCCACACAAATTTACAAAACATAAATTCATGAAGATTTGTTTGCAGACTTAGACTTTCTTAAAGAGTGGTTTTATACTTGTATCATACAATAGTATAATCAGCCGAAGTATCATTCCAAACTGACATTGCTAACTATGATAATTTAAAAAAAAAATCATGTTTTTCTCAGAACTTGGATTTATGGATGTACATGTAGTAACTTTTGGGACAAAGCTCTATTATATACAAAAATAAAAATACAGTAACCTGTAACTTGTTTACATTTCTAAAAGGAAAAAACGAACTTTTAGTGCTAAAGCATTGTAATGAAAGATAACAAATCTTTGAATAAATACAATCATCACTATCTTCATGAAATGAAAATGATGTATTAATACAAATAAAATCATGCAGATGTGCGTATATGCATACATCCTGTCCAAGCTCAAGGGCAGCTATAATCTTTTACGAGTAAGTCTATACATATATAAAAAGAAGACAAGTAAAATAAAAGGAAAACTAAAGGGGGTTCAGGAGTTGAGTCCACGTCATTTACATACCGGTAGAAGGTAAGGAAAGATGTCTCTGAAAAAGATAATCTCAATGTTTTAATCTAATTTCATCTTGGAGATCTTTCCACAGCTTTATTCCTACAAACGAAATACATAATTGTGCAAGCTTTTCAATGACTTGCATAAACAAGTCGTAAAATACAGAGTATGACTCATTTAATTGTAGCGACAGGATTGCAACGGGTGATGCTGTGATGCGTATCGAGCAGTCTGCTGACAAGACTAAGGCCTGTGAATTGAATTAAGAAAATATTCTTTATAACAGTCTTCATTGCTGAGAAAGCTGCCTAATGCAGAATGTCAAAAATATATGCAATTTAAAGTCCTACAATAACTTGCAGTACTAGTTCATTAACTTTTTACTTAATGGATCGGAAGCCCAGACTGCCATATTGTTTGGAGCGTATGATACCTATCCAGTCAACCGTCGCTATCTACTGTTTGTCCCATTACTTGATCAAAGCAGGTAAAGAGTTACATCAAGAATATTGCAGAACTTGTCTAGAGTGAATTTTCTTCTCTGGAGCTTCCTAAAATTTATACAAATCACAAATCCACCCACACACATATCCAGGTAAGATAGAGCTTGCTCCGCCCCTTAAAATACCACGTCAGCTTTTTTTCTGGCGACTATGGAGTGCACTTCGTCATCAAAGACAAGAAAGTAAATCTTGACTTTTCTTGATCTAGAGAGTTCTACCTCACATTTTTTACACGTCATTGCAAAATTACAATATTTTGGATATGTTAATTACTCCACCACATATAATATTTAATAATATTTAATTTTTATATAGCGCTTAATACAAATGTCTCTAAGCGCTTTACAAATATACTATTACCCCGGTCATATGCGCCAACAACTGAAACTCACAGCGCAGTGTTACCACAGCAGCTATTCATATAATTAAAACTCACACACAAAAAGCGATGGTACAGGATTTAACTATCTAGATGACAAGAGAATTTAAATCCCGTGGCCAAACCCAGAATTATTTTTACCTCTCATTTGCTTAATACTGCTTTTAAAAAGTAGAGGAAATTGTCAATATCTCACTATGTATCAACTAAAATCATCAAAAAAAAATCTGAGAGGGCCTTGTCAAAACTATAAACGTGCTACTAACCATTACAAACAATGGTGTGAATATTTTTTGAATTGTCGATGTGCTTTAACTGACTTTGGGACCGTACACTCTGCTTCCTATCCGAGGGACTTACCTGCATCCATCTTCACCGAAGTCATAGTAGTTAGGAAGACACTGGTAACATCCCTCTCCTCCTACTCCCACCTTACACTGGCATCGTCCTGAGCTATCACACTGCTGGTTCAATGATCCTACAGGGGGAGGGAAGACATGCAAGGGGAAAGAGCGTCATTTTTAGTTACATGTAGCTCTCTAATGCTTTATTGGCTTACTATATGTGCATTCATGAGTCCATACTTGATTTGTGTCAAAATTGACTTTTCCATTACATAATCAGAGTAAAAATGTACAACACATACATGTTGTACTCTAACTTTCTATTTAAGCTCTCATTAAAAAACTATGTGTTATTACTTATGATCTTAAACATTTGACATTCATAACTTTCATATATTTTTTAAAATGTCACCAACCCATTCCTATGAAATTTAGCTGCTTTAATTCAAATCAAAATGATGCCCAGATACGTATCCCTTTTTAGAGTTAAACAAATTTTTTTTACTTAAATATATTTCTTATAGATTAGCTTCACTAGGATATAGTTCTTGAAGTGACTAACATATTTGACCCCTTTCACATTAATCTATTCCTTACCTGTTTGGTCACAGTTACAAGGTTGGCATCGAGCATCTGGAGATGTCCTGAAGTAGTTGTCGCGGCAATGCTCACAGCTGTAGCCAGAAGTGTCATTGCGGCACTCCATGCAGTGACCACCCGATCCTGTGCGGTTGTAAAGTTCTTCATCGAAGAAGCAACGGTCAGCGTGTGAGTTGCAGTTACATCCTGTAGAAGAAGTAAAACAAGGTTAAAAATTAATCCAATATGGAATAATATTTATTTACAATTATGATATTATGATAATGATAATTAAAGCAACCGGGGGACCGACGGCTTCAAGTCTTCCGAGAGACTTAGTAATGAGGATTAATGCCATACCAATGGCACAAGTGCATTGACATGGTTTTTAACCCGGGACATCCCGGTTACAAGACCACTGAGCCATCGCGCCTCCTGAATTTATTAATTTGATTAGGATTAGAAGTTAACCAAGGAGCAGTCACCAGAGCGCATGCCATTCATTGTGAGATCATATCCAAGGCTTGCGTGGCAATCTCTTGCATTATCTATATCCCGATGTGCTTGCCTTGATTTAAAAAGAAAAATGTATTTCGTTTTATTTGTAATGTCGCAAGACTGAAGAAGCCAGCAAGCTAGAAAACATTCAACCTAACATCAAGCTTTATTACCTTGACATTTAAAGAGAAAGTTGAGTTCTGGGGAGAGGTGACAAATGATTTGTGAGCGTTTTCATTAATTTTATGCAAGTGTGGAAAAACATCAGAGAAAAATGCTCCCTGAAAAGCATGGCTCTTTAAATGCCTTCATATTCAAAATATGACATGCAACAGCTTCGAAATGTGGGCCTCATTTTTAAACCACATGTTTCTCTAGTCCCATGTACATCTTTTTGTGTACAGAGCTTGTTACTCTTACAAAGACTGGGCCAAACCTCTTGCAGTACACACCATTACTTTTATGCTACATGATCAACTTTTTTCTGATCGATCCCACATCATTTCTTTCACAATGCAATCGCATGAAGAGAACTCAACTTTTATCTTCAAGTACAAATGACATGCTCACCCTCACTCATGCAAATTGGTTATCGCGCTCTCTATGTTATTCAAATAAATCTCAAAATGATGCCAATTTAATTTGAGTGGAGGACTTATGAAGGTAATTGGTACTTACTCATGCACTCATTTGCGTTCCCAGCAGTGGCTCTCGTCCACTTCCTGTCATTGTACAGAGGGAGACATTCGCCGCAGTCTGGACCTGCTGTGTTGTGTTCGCACTGGCATACAAGACGGTTGTAAAGATCGTTGGGTGCTTCCACACAGTGACTGGCGTGACCGTTACATTTACACCTAAGAAAGAGAAATAGACATAAAATCATCAGTTGCTGCATTCAAACTGACATAAATGTACAGGATGGGTAAAGGTATTATTAGGTGCTTCCATGCACTGTCCAGTGTTACGATTGAATGTACTCTTGACCTGAAAATATAACATTTACATGAAATTACATGTATTATGTATTCACACTTTTTATGCATTAATCAAACGTAACACTAAAGCAGAGGCCACATTGACAAAAACAGTACATATCCCCAAGATAATACATTATGTGTTTTACCAGGAGATAAAATAAGAATAGAAAGGACAACAAAAGAGTCATGTTTCATGCTGCACACACCAGTTGGCATGGCAGTATATATGTACACCCTAGTAAAGTGTTACATGTGAATGAAATGATAGCACCGAATATGACTATTGAATCATATCACAACAGACTTATATGTATCATATCATTTCTCTTTTATCAAACCTATACCATGAACCTGCCCTATATTTGTTAATAATCGGACACTAATACAAAATAAAAAAAATTCTCAATTTCAAACACAGTCGACTAGCTGTAAGCCTGCAATGTTGGTATATTGTACAGGAAAATAATTTCAGGAATTTCACAAATACAATATACAGTCAACAACAAAATCATTCATATCTCTTGTACATTTGATGTTTTTTGTGTATTTGTAACTCAAGAATGAAAGGTGAACTGGTTTAATTAAGAACTTTGTTGAATACTTGTAGATGTAAGCTTTGATATGTCACCTTCTCAAGAAATATAAATCGGGCCAAATTAGTTTTTCATCTACTTAGAAAATGACAAGACTTGGTAAGGGTTCGAATAATTTCATATTTAACTGTATTTGTACCCTGTACAATGATCTGTAAGTTCCCTGTGTTTACATCATGATATGATGCAGATATAGTAGAATCAAACACAGGAACTATTCCGTGTAAGTACCAAGGCACCTGTTTGCCAGAGTATTTTTTTGCATGGAGTGAATATCAAACAAATGTCAACCAAGTAATTCCTATTTCTCATCATTCTTTAAAATGAACCTTCTATTTTTAAAGGCATGTGTTTATCATGTTTATGTATTCCCTGAAACGATGGAGTCACCTCTTTGCAATAATGATTACTTTCTCTTATTATTCTTTTCAGAAAACTTTTTAACTACATGTTATCCCTGTAGCAATGGGGCTACTAGTCTGTAAGAATATGCTTTGCAAGGAAAGAATATATTGAACTTGACTTTGTGACCTAAAATTCTACTCACATGTTTGGGATACTTGATAACCTTTTAGTCCAAGTTTCATTGAAAAAGAACTTATACTTCCAAAATGATATTACAAATTCTTAGGTTAAGTTTTTGATGTTAACGCCGCCGCCGTCATCGCCGCCGCCACCGGAAAAGCGGCGCCTATGTCTCGGTTTTGCTATGCAGGCGAGACAAAAATTAAAAATGCAAATGCATATTGGTTTCTATGTGCCGTTTGGTGTCTTAAAAGAAATACATGTATATGCATAATGAATATAATATTAGTTCCTTTTTTTCTATTCGTTATAATATATAGTATCATTATACATTATCACTATATGCATGTGAACCGTGCAGATCCCTACGCTGTTATAATACAGATTAATCTAAAAACATTTGGGAACCGTCATAAGTACAAGTTCACCGAAACCCCATTGTAAGGTGTTAGATTGAGGGCGCGTTCATGCTTGATTTTGAAGGTAGAATGAGCGATCTGAAACGCTCATCGTAAACGCTCATCGTGATCGCAGTTCCACGGTGTACTGTTCATGCTTACTTCTCTGGCTCATCCAGGCAATTCTCCTTGTGTGGCCTTGTGTGACCTTCACTGTGCATGCTACGTAGACCCACTAGAGGTCAGTGCGTTGACCCCATTTAAACGCGTTTACAAATTGTAAACGCATCTTTTCGTGAGTTTACGATCGGCGTTCGTGATCGCCGTTTTTCGGTGATTCTACAAAAGTAAGCTAAGACGCAACCGTGTTTTAAACTAAACGCGTAACAGATGCCTGATTCTGGCCAGAAAAAGTGAAGCATGAACACGCCCTGAATACAAGAACCTAATTGGGTTGACTAGGCGTTGTGGCGTGCGCCTGTAATCCAGCTAACAATGGAAGTTACAAACTGATTCAGCCGAGGACGCATGTTCGAATCTGAGTCACGTCTTTCGGATGGTGACGTTTAAAGATCTGATTGATACACGTCTGTAAAAACCAAATACACACACGTTGTCAGCAAACTTGTTCGTATGAAGGTTTTCATGAAATGATACCTTGGTTTCTAAGTTCATTTCTTCATTTTAGTACAATGCAATGAAGAAACTTTTACCTTCCACCAATAGAGAAATCTGTGATGGCATAGAAGTATGATCGTAGAACCTTTCGTTCCTCAAAAACTTCATCTCCAAAAGTGTTTAATCTCGTCAGCATAACCAGAATATCTGTAGCTGTCACCCAATCCTGTGAAAAAGAGAACAGATGTATGAAAAATGACAACAATTAATTGCCTTGGAGGAAAAAAAGGGCCGTGGGTATTAGACGGTTTACAAACATATTCAAATTTTATGCATACTTTTTAAAACAAAATTTATTCTTAAAAACCTGAAAGCTTGTCGGGTCTTGCCTGACATATCAACAGGTAATTTATACAGACTGGATTCCAAGTATTGTAGTTCAACAGGTTTACGATATAACTCATCACTAGGTCCCCAGTAAAGAATCATCCATAAATTTGAATCAATATTACTAAACCGGCCTATTACAATGTCTAAATATGATCACGAGGATGTTGACTGATGTTGCTAACTGATATCATATATATGTTTGCATATAGTTTAAAAGCACTGGTGATACATCAGTTCACGATACCGACAAGGATTTATGCACAGAGCATGTATCAATGTGTGGAGTTTGAGCAGAGAAAGTTTACATATCTTTGCTTTGAGATACAAAGAGATGTTGAAATCCATCTGAACAAAAAAGGAGGCTATCATCAAGATGGTTGTTAATGCTTGTGTTATGACCAACAAAAAGCATCTCGCCGTTGTGAGTATGAACGCCAGCAGAATTAGGAGCTAATCTGGATTCAATTCATTTTGTCAGTGAATATGAAAAATTGTTTTGATTAATTAAAGCAGTGAACCTCAAATTTACCTGTAAAACGGCACTATTATAAAAACTCCATGCACCTGGTCTATTTTGCAGCGTACTGAAAGCAATAGTTCCTCCCGTGAGTGGCGAGATATCACTGAATCTGCTGGTGCAGAGCGCCATCGTTTGGTCATTGTAGCTGACGTATTCGCTATCTGGGAGGTTGTAGGTGGATTCACACGAACCGCTGTAATACTGGTAAGGTATCCAAGGACAGTCCTGACACGTACGTTTGAAAATGGCAAAACTCTCCGGCCGCGGCGAGTAAAATTTCAGCCGAATGTAAGTGATCTCAAAGGATTTACCTGGACAAAAAAAAAAAGATAATCATGATTTAACCATTATATATTAGTATCAATAAATACGCATTACATAATCATGTAAAGTATGCGTAGAAGTGAAAACTGAAATACATTCAGTTGTCGTTTTAGGTTTTGAACAGACTTTTGCTTTACCGGTATATGAGGATATTGCGCATTGTAGGTCAGAGACATTTAGTTTTTCCTATCAAAGTTACTTTTTCTCCAGGAATACCCAAGTTTAGCTTGACCAACATGCATAGAATTCAATTCGATTTCAATTCCATTCAATTCAATACAATTTATTTCATCAATAAAAATACATTTACAATTTAATTCATGGAAAAACATCGGGATACGAATCCCTAAAGAAGTTTGAATACAAAATTGTGGTTTGGGCACGAACCATGACATTTATATCAAGAAATTAGAGAAATTAACAACAAACAACATTAATGGGAAAACAAATATATACCAATTTTTTTTTATAAAGACCTCTTCTCTGACAGTAATGTCAATTTTGTAGCAGAAAATGGTTCTCACTTCTCTATTCTCTAATGTTTTTAATCATGTATATATACCCCGCCCCATGAAAGGGACATAATCTAGCGTACTAGGCGGCGAAGAGGTGGAGGGGGGGGGGGGAGAAAATAATCTACATCACCTCCGGGTTGCATAATGGGCAATTGTTTTTTAAGGAGGGATGCAGATATTGACGATAACGGTCAAGATGTGAGCCTGCAAACTACGTTGAAGCTATGCCGTACAGTTTTTTGTTATGTTGATTAATCACGAGGCTAGAATACTTTGCACCTACCCACTATAACAAATTACTTTATTGCTTACATTAATGTTCTTCACATTTTGAGCAATGAAATGATAAGTTAATATCCCACCCATTATCCAGGGGCGGTGGAGCGTCTTGTGATTACATTGTGAGGTATAATTTCAATGTTTGTTTTTCTCTTTACATGGTCAAAGATACTGCTTAAACATACTTTGCAGTTGGGTGTGATGGTCTAAATGTAATTTATTTGCGAGCAAGAGAAGCGAGCGAGCAAAAATCTTAAGATGTGTGAGGTCGTAGTGCGAAAAACTACATAAGTTATAATAGTTAATAAAAATACCATCTACATGTTAAGCTAAGGGAAAAGGTATCACTTTATAATATTATTTACTCATCAAGCTACATGTATATGAATTAATACAATTCTATTTTGGTGTTTGTCTGATCTTATTTCATTCAAATGTGGAATACTGTAAATAGAACCAGATCAAATTTTTAATTTTCATGCCCCTTTTTTCATCTGTCCATCCTCTCTCTCTCTCTCTCTCTCTCACTGTCTCTCTCTCTCTCTCTCACCCTGTGTGTGTGTGTGTCTCTCTCTCTTTCTGTTTAGTCACTGCTCAACAACAAATTGACGCTCATAGCTAAGTTTCACAGAACGTGTATGTGGTTATGTGGGAGTTGTAGTCGTCAGTTATCATCATTCTAACTCCATCCACCATTGCAAGCCTCCCCATCTCCTGCCTCAGGGTGTTTGTTTCCTCTTTCTTTTTTCTTCAGTTCTTCTTCTTGTTTTCCTCTTCCCCCCTCTTTTTTTTATATTTTTATAAATATTTTAAAGAGAGAAAATACTGGTACATACCTAGATGTATGGTGAGATTGACTGAGTTTGGATACTGAATATCTCTAAACATCGTTTCACTCTGCCATCTCGTCATCCTTTCCTCACTGTGTAAATCCGTAAGGTATCGAGCGGGATGCGAGCCGCTCCGGCAGTTGTAGCATCGCAGACGACGCCGGGCTCCTTGCACGCCTGTCTGATTACAGTACCGGTCATTGCGGTATTCTCCGCAGGTATTCGTCGCATCTACGCTCAAGTTGAAAGCTGCATTTTTGAACTCGGGAGCGCATATTTGAGGCCTGGATAGATCGTCATAGCAAGCTTCAGAATTTACGTTGGCACGACAGAGTGCCACCATACCCATAACAAGCAGGAAAAGCTTCATGATGACTCTGTCAATTTCCAAGGAACTTCCACTAACAACACAGTCTTCAAATCTGCAACCTAAATTAAACCAAATAGCATACCCCCTCAAGTAAACACATTTAAACTCTCGTCACGCCAAAGAGATACCAGCAACTCTTTGGTCACGCCAAGTTATACTTCCAGTTATAGTTCTTAGCGGACCTTTCGGAAGAGACGAACACAAGGTCTATTTTTGTTTGTTTACAGCGCTTAGAGACTTCGGTGGTAAGCGCTTTATAAGCAAAGTTTTTATTATTTGTATTATTAAAGTACAAGCTAGGTACAAGGTACACGGTTATACTTCATGCATTGTAGGAGTGCATTGATTAATCCACCTGCCACAGGAACAAATCGCATAAGCTAGCCCTGTGTATTCGGACGAGACTTGTGGGCGTACCCTTACGCTGAACCTCGGCCTCAGTTCACGAGTGACTCACCTTTCGTATTTATCCATCAAATTAAATACCAGCAACGTTACTAGGGCAGGCGCGGATCCAGGATTTCTTAGGGGGGGGGGCCCAAATTTGAAATTATGCGAGCCAAATATTGGTACGTAATGGTGACCAACAGTGACGTAATGCGGGGGGGGGGGACGGTACAGGAAGGAGCGAGTGTTCCCCTCTCTCCTCCGCGAAACGCGGAAGCTTTGACGTTTCATTAAATTATTACAGAAAGAAGACGATTCGTTGTACCGTTCTCGACTATTAATCTTCGTCTGAATTTAGCTTTTCTCCTCCCGCGCTTGGCGCGACATTTTTTACGATTTATTAAATCATTAGAGAAAGAATACGATTCGTTGTAGAGTTCTTGACCCTTAATCCTTGTCTAAATTCAGCCCCCCTCCCCCTCCTGCGCGAAGCGCGGAAGCTTTGACGTTTCATTAAATTATTACAGAAAGAAGACGATTCGTTGTACCGTTCTCGACTATTAATCTTCATCTGAATTTAGCTTTTCTCCTTCCGCGCGAAGCGCGAAAATTTTTACGATTTATTAAATTATTAGAGAAAGAATACGATTCGTTGTAGAGTTCTTGACCCTTAATCCTTGTCTAAATTCAGCCCCCCTTCCCCTCCTGCGCGAAGCGCGGAAGCTTTGACGTTTCATTAAACTTTAAAGAAAGAAGACGATCCGTTGTACCGTTCTCGACTCTTAATCCTCGTCTGAATTAATTTTTTCCCCTCCCGCGCGAAGCGCGGAAAATTTTAAGTTTACTTAAATTATTAGAGATAGAAGACGATTCGTTGTACTGTTCTCGTCTCTTAATCCTCGTCTGAATTTATTTTTTCCCCTCCCGCGCGAAGCGCGGAAAATTTTAAGTTAACTTAAATCATTAGAGAAAGAAGACGATTCGTTGTACCGTTCTCGTCTCTTAATCCTCGTCTGAATTTATTTTTTCCCCTCCCGCGCGAAGCGCGGAATATTTTGCGATTTATTAAATTATTAGAGAAAGAAGAACATTCGTTGAACCGTTTTCGAAAATAATCCTCGTCTGAATTTAGATTCTCCCGCGCGAAGCGCGGATGCTTTTACGCTTCATTAAATCATTAGAGAAACAAGACGATTCGTTTGTAAAGTTCTCGACTCTTAATTCTCGTCTGAATTCAGTTTTCCCCCTTCCGCGCGAAGCGTTGAAGCTTTTACGATTCATTAAATCATTAGAAAAAGAAGACGATTCGTTGTATCGTTTTCGACAAAAATCCTCGTCTGAATTTTGATTCTTTCCCCCCCCCCCCCCCACCCCCGCGCGAAGCGCGGAAGCTTTGACGTTTCATTAAACTTTTAAAGAAAGAAGACGAATCGTTGTAGAGTTCTTGACTCTGAATCCTCGTCTGAATTCAGGTCCCCCCCCCTCCCGCGCGAAGCGCGGAGACTTTTAAGTTTTATAAGATTATGAGAGAAAGAAGACGATTGGCTGTACAGTTCTCGACTCTTAATCCTCGTCTGAATTCAGGTTCCCTCCTCCCGCGCGAAGCGCGAAAGCTTTTAATTTTCATTCAATCATTAGAGAAAGAAGACGATTCGTTGTACCGTTCTCGAAAATAATCCTCGTCGGAATTTAGTTCCCCCTCAATCCCGCGCGAAGCGCGGAAGCTTTTACGTTTCATTAAATCATCAAAGATTCGTATTACCGTTCTCGCCTCTGAATCCTCGTCTGAATTCAGGTTCCCCCTTCCCGCGCCAAGCGTGGAAGATTTGACGTCTCATAAGATTATGAGAGAAAGAAGACGATTCGCTGTAGCGTTCTCGATTCTTAATCCTTGTCTGAATTCAGCCCCCCCCCCCCTCCCCTCCTGCGCGAAGCTTTGACGTTTCATTAAATTATTAGAGAAAGAAGACGATGCGTTGTAACGCTCTCTATACTCTTCATCCTTTTTCTTCCTACACTGTACGTCCTCTTCCGATTTAGGGGGACCGCCCCCCCCCCCCACCCCCTGGCTACGCGCCTGCGGTCAGATAAACACATTTTGATACCTTGTCCGATCCCGCAAGCTCAGGGGTTTAAGGCAATAAATTACGGTCAGATAAGCATTCAGGGGCCCGCCTTAGGGCCCCTGGTGGGTTCGAGGCGGCGGAGCCGGCCCCGAAAGCTCAGGGGTTTTAGGCGTTTAATTAAGGTCAGATGAGCATTTTTTTTTAATACCTATTATTTTGTGACACTGGCAGGTCACTATTTGGCGTGGGGTCCAAGGGGCGGAGCCTCCCCTCCCCAAAAAAAGAGAGGGGGTTTTGGCATTAAATTACCGTCAGATGAGCATCTAAGGGTCCGCCGTAGGGCCCTAGGTGGAATCCAGGGGGCAGAGCCCCCGGAAGCTTAGGGGTTTTAGGCATTTAATCACGGTCAGATGAGCATATTTTGATGCCTCATTTTTTTAACACTGGCAGTTAACTATTCTTTCTTTCTTGCT
>JAVYIG010014623.1:37500-40513 GCA_035222895.1 Strongylocentrotus droebachiensis | reverse complement strand
TCTCGATTGTCTTATTAGAATAAAATTCTCTGGTAAAATTGAAAAGTCAATCATTTTGCGGCATGAATCTTTCGGGAATCTAAACCGCTGTTGAAATTCACAAAGTTTTCATGCAACCAAATGTATCTCATTTTTACAGCACTCATAATGAAAATGCTAACATTATCCGGTTTAGAACACTGGATTTTTTTTCTTGAGTGTGAATGGGTCCTTATTTGAAAATGTTCTAAGGTACACTTGAAGGGTCGACAGTGGTCGAATCATTTTTTGGCATGAATCTTTTAAAAGAGAATCTGAAAAAAATGTTTAAATTCACCAAGTTCTCATGCAAACAAATGAATCTAGTTTTACAAATTACAGCTCTCATGTGAGAATGCATACATGATCAGGTTTAGACTTTAGAGCACTAGAGTTTATTTCTTGAGTGTGAATGAGGGTCCTTATTAGAAAATGTTCTCAGGTACACTTGAAGGGCTCCTCTCTGGAGAACACCCCCTCTCTGTAGAGGTCATGAACTCGGTCTCTCTTGAAGAGAAGTCTTGCTGTTATGCAGTGAGAAGATGGATGTGGAGAAAAGAAGTGGAGGAAAAAATAGGGAAGAATAAATAGGGAAGAATAAGGACATTCTGGAGGAGAAAAAATGGCTATTTTTTAAATGGGTTTCTATCACCTTTTTTGTTTGGAGGGGGGTTAGGGGTCTTAGGAGATTGATTCATGTTGATGATTGTTTTATGCAGCATTTTAAATCTTGACTCAACTCTTGTTGATGATACATGTTATGCAGCATTAAATGGGAACTAAATCTTGACACAAGTTGATGTGGAGATTCCCTTTTTGGTGATTTAGTCATGTGTGATGTCATAGTGGGAAAACTGTTCCTCAGCAGTAAAAATCGGTCCAAAATTCCCTTTTCTCAAATGTCAACAGGGAACAGGCAGTTTTAATGTGACTGATACACTGCTGCACTTGATTACATGTGTTACTCGTGGGCTTGGAAACCATGGCACCCCTCCCACTTGAGAGTAGGGCCCATCATGTTTGTTTACCTTAATTCACACACTATATTTGAACATGATCACGCAAGAAACAAATACATTGTCTCCACCCTCTTTCATGTACATTGTTCATGGAGCGTGTCGTACCACAATAAAAAAGTGACTGGTAGTGGTAGATGATCTTCTGATCAAATTTCATAGATATGTATCATGCACGCTTCAAAAGTATCATACCATGATTATTTCTAGGCCGATATCCACCTCATACATGACATGTAGACAAGTGTTTCCTCAGTATAAGTTTGTACTTGAATTGAATTTATTTATTCACCACCATTGAAAACATTGAAACAAAAGATATAATGTACAATGACAATGTCAATATAATAAATACATGACATGAATTATAAAAATACATGTTCTACAGCGATATACATGCACTCTATAACAAATATTTAGAAACAGTTTTAAGTAATTTTAGTGTCAAGAGAAAAACAATAAATGACTATTTACAATGAGTTTGTGATCGATAGTAAAATAAAGTAAAAAATAGCACATGTGCTAGTCGAGTCTGACTCACGTTATCTAAAGCCTAAATAAAGTTTATTGAAAAATACATGATGGGTTTCCAAATCCTATATATATGATTTGTGTTTAATATTACAAATTAAAAAACAAGACTGGTTGCTATAATTACAAGGTTATGTAGACCTGCATGTTAAGTTTTCTAGATAGGTTTGACCTTTTCGTGTGAATGGGGTCTTGAGTTTTCCTCTGACTCTCATTAAAATGAGGCTCAGCTTGCAAATCACTTTTAAGCTGATCATTGCGAATTCATGATCACCTAGCCTTGGCTCAGCTGTGCTCTGTTAAACTGTAAAACCGAGAATAGGGTCGGGAATAGAGTCGAGTAGTACTGCATAGGGAACACGTGTGTCGGTGTGTGCAGTCCATCGCGCCATACCGTGCATGTAATTTAGGCCCTTTGTGGATTTCAGTGTGTGCAGTAAACTGTGCTCGTGTATGAGAACTCACGTACACACACTTTGCCATGCACAGTGTGCATTTATATGTGTCTGCTGAACGAGCCAGTTGAGTGCTTCAGCATTTCAGTGCTATATTTACCAGTGCTGCTATTCTGTGTTTCTGTCCTTACGAATGTATCTAGCTTGAAACCAATTCTACAGACTACCGGTAGTTTGTTTTTATTCTTCTCATGGAGATGTTCATGTATGCTTTCTAGACTTCTAGTGTACCAGTACATATAGATAGGGCCTACATGTTCCGTGGATTATTACATGCAGTTCTACATTCAGTAAAGTGTAGGCTGATCGATTTGATGTCACTTTGCCTGTTGATATCACTGCAAGTTTTCCAAGAACTTCTGTTCAGTAACATTCCCTTTATTGTGAAGCTGTGAAATGTTTGCAGATCCAATGTAGATTACATAAAGTGCAATGTTCCCTATTACAATGAAGGCCAAATTCTACTACTTATTCATACACGAGTCAAAAATGGACAATACTATTACTAACAGCAACATATTCAAGTCAACTATTAAAGTGGGCTTCAAACTTGTAGATAAATGTTTTTGGTAAATGGTCATAAACAATAGTGTACAATTCACAGCACTTCTTCTAACTGCTATTTTGGGATAATCTGAATCTATACGTAGCCCTGTACATACATGTATTAGTACAGATGTACTGGCTGTATTTAAACTTTAAATGAGCCTGTCAGTCTTGGAGACAGACTAGTGAAGGTCATAATTTATCAGACTTTGGCTTACAGTAGTACATGATGTACGTGTATACATGCATACAGGGGATGTGTCTATTTTCAGCATCACGCACAGTCAAGATTTGTTACATACAGGTATAAGATGTACCGTGTAGTCTTCTCTTACAAAGACGGTGGCCGTATTTAGTTCTAATTCAGGGTACATTTATAAATAGCTTGTCATTGCTTGAGAATTTTAAGAACAAACGTACTGATGCAATTTGAACAAGGAGTGGAGT
>JAVYIG010014623.1:0-32500 GCA_035222895.1 Strongylocentrotus droebachiensis | reverse complement strand
CATAGGCAAGTCTAAGCTATTTTGTCATGTATGCTTCAGAGCACGTCTGCCGGTTAAACAGTGCGAATCTAACTTTGACTCGACCACTGAAGATGAAATATCATGATTTTTTTCTTTAAACCTGGGTTTCCACATTTTTGCTGCTCCCTTTTGCTTTTTCAGCTCTACACTGTTGTGAGGCATGTGAAGGGGGCTTCAGACTGCCAAGAGTCGGGAGAGAGTCAGCAATATGCAGATGATATCGAGTACCTGATGGAGGGGCTGAAGGGCACGGAGAATGTGGGAACGCGCTGTCTGAGGTGAGATAAATTTATGTGTGAATGATCCTCGCCATGCGTAATGGGGCTTAAGTAGGTAAATAAACATACCTTAATAAACGTACTGTAAAAAAATGGCTGTTTTTGAAGAAAAAAACGTCAAGTGGAAATTTTTTGCTGCACATGAACATATTTGCATCATATACACATCTCTAACCAATGTGGACAAATGACCTGCATATGTTCTACCTTGTTATAGTATTGGTAGCAAATAGGCCAATGTAGTAGCCTTTTATCCTTTTTATCAAAGAAAAAACTGCAACAAGGCATGTTGAAAGCGAGTGCTTCAGCCAATAGACAACCATTGATATTTTATGAATAGGAGTAGAGATAAATCTGCATCTGATTTTTGTGCCGTGATATCACAATACCGGTATGTGATTAACTCTGGAAAGCTTGAACATAGAAAGTGGCATAGGTTCATTCTTCTGTATTTAATCGTTGAATGGGTTTGACTAACAAGTTGATCCTATTGTATTTGTTTTGATTTGCTGTGTTTTGGGTAATGCAGGTAGAAAGGGATGGGATTTCAGAGTCTCTTCAGATTTATTCTATTTTATTAAGAAGACATCCCTTCTTTCTAATAATTTCACCCGAATTGCCAATTTTGTAAGTCGCACACAAGAAGTTGTAGACTTAATTGGATAATGTGTTTAGCACAATGCTAATCTGCCACAAGGTTGATAGACTTTAGGCCCATGGTTTACCTCTCTTATTGTTCCCTTAGCTTAAAAGTTAAAGGCATTGTTTAACAATGTTTCCAGTTTTACAAATCTGAGATGCATGGCCCTACGTGTTATCAGTGTCTGTGATATTGTATAATATTGAAGCCCTAAACAAAATTGTGCTTCAAAAAAGTAAAAATGTTTGAGTGAACACGGTTTTACCATACTCATTTTATTTCAATCATAAATATCTTGATAATCAGACAGTTGATCGACTTGTAAAAGTCATGGGATTCCTGACTGATCTAAAGGTTTATAATTATGAATGCAGCATGAGCTAAATCAAAGATTTTGTTTAGAATCTGAGGCAAAGATAACCAATCTTTTGATTGTTTCTTTCTTGATCAGTACGATGGGTTTTGTAGAGAAGTGTTCCATGCCACAGTTCAGAATGCACATGAGAGCGCATGGGACCATCTCCAAGGTCTTTGGAAAGCTGCAAGATGCTGCCCAGGATCCAGTGAGTATATTATGTTGTAGCCTGGGGGTGTTTCACAAATATCCTAAGTTGAACTTAACTTTAAGTTAGACTTAAACATTATGGAGAGCCATTTGTAGTGAAAATTAAAGTATTTTAGACTTTTTATAAATTCTACATCAAGAACATGAAATCCCTGTTGGTAATAGAAAATATTAATGATTTGAATCAACATTTTATGCCTTTTAAAATAACTTTTATAAAATATTTTCATAGATGCCAACGGCTTTCCATAATTGTTAAGTCCAACTTAGAGATAAGTTCAACTTAGGATCTTTGTGAAACACCCCCTTGGACTGTGATGGATCTATCAAATTAACGCTGTCATTACCATAGACCTGGGCCTGTTTTATAAAGAGTTGCGATTGTTATCGATAGCAGCTGAGTACATAAGAGATAGGAGACTGCAAACTTTGGATTGATTCAGATCCATCTCAACACTCTGTAAGACGGGCCTAAAAGTGCTTCTCAGGAAGTGGAGATAGTGCACACAATGTTTGTTGGCTTGATAAAAATGTAATGACCACTATAACCATTATAGTGAAGTGTGAAAGCAAATTTAATATTTTTATTGGGGGTTTTGGTGGGTGTGTCCGAAGACTCCAAACAGTGGCATCCATTTTAGGCTTTTAGTATCGAAAGGCTTCCAGTTTCTGACAAAATGTAGCAAGTGATATAATCTGGTTTCCAGATCTTGATTTAGGGTAAGATCCTGTGACACGTTACTAGCTTTGAAGTTTCACATTTGGAAATTGAAGCATGAAGACTCTATAAAGTCAATCGTTTTCGATGAAACCTTTGCCAACTTTTGGTAGAGGACATTGCAATGTAAAGATACTTATGCTTCATACAAAATTACAGTTTGCTTAATGCAAATTTTCCTGTGTTGATCTCCAAGAATGGAGCTATCATGAATCTACAGTAGATGACTTGCTCATTTGACGAAAGTTCATGCTTTTATAATAACCTTTCACATTGTCCACATAACAGTGTCTTGGTCTCTGCACGTCGGGACTGATGTACATGCTGAGCAGGGACCGGCTGAACATGGACCTGGACCGGGACAGCCTCTGGCTCCTAGTCCGGCTCCTGAGCAAGGACTCGGCCCACCGGATCCACCAGTTGGAGCCAACCCAGCAGGCGGAGTATAAGAAGGTCCAGGAGAAGCTCTGGGCGGTCTTCTCGGAGCTCCCCAAGGCCAGCAACTCCCTGGGGGACATTGAGACCAGTGATCTTTCGGTGAGTGGTACCAAGTAATTAAAGATGCGAATGTCTTTATTTATGGCCTTGAAATGAAGAGAAGGGACATCAGTCTACAATATTCCGGTTATTTTTGTCAAGAAAGCCAAGTATGAACCAAATCACTGGGTACAAGAGTTCCTGGGGGACATTGAGACTAGTGATCTTTCGGTGAGTGGTACCGAGTAACTGTCAATCTGCATGTCTTTATTAATGGCCTTGGAATGAAGAGAAGGGACATCGGTCTCTCTGGGGGACTTTGAGACTAGTGATCTTTCGGTGAGTGGTACCAAGTAACTGAAGATGTGCATGTCTTTATTTATGGCCTTGAAATGAAAAGAAGGGACACCAGTCTACAATATACCGGTTATTTTTGTCAAGAAAGCCAAATTTGAAATTTGAAATTTTGAAAAAATAAATGACTGGGTACAGGAGTCCCTCCTAAACAGTTGTTTCCACAATGGGCTTAACAGCCATTTGCTTTGTTGTTGTCTTATGACAGAATGGTCATCTAGCGATGGAGTCGCTGTTATCACTGACATCGAAACGGGCTGGAGAGTGGTTCAAGGAGGAGCTGAGGTTAGCAGGAGGTCTGGAGCACATAGCACAAACAGGTGAGCCTTTCACTGTTTTATAACAATGATAGTTTGGGAAGGGGCTACATGCACCTGCAAAGGATTATCTTCCCGATGATTGTTCAATCCAGTCTGCTCAAAAGGGTTTTTGATAACGTACAAAACGCTGCTCACATCGCTCAACATGTTTGGGCCACTTCAACGATAACATATCACTTAAAAAAGACTAGTGATTGTGATGAGGGGATTCATTGCAAAATGTTTGTAGTGTCCCATTTTGGTTCCAATGAAAGTTTTGAAGTGCAATATAATGCAGATGTGCATGTGTGTCAGTAAGAGGGGAGGGGTAGGGTTCAAATTTTTGCTATGAAAACCACATCCCATACCAGCAAATGCTTTTTCCTCCCAGTTCCCTCACTGTGACATTCTATTCTTTCTATACCACAGTGATCTCGGCCGCTCTCAGTCTCAGTCCCGTCATCGTCCAGATGGAAGGGGAGAACCTGGTGCTGTTCAAGACCATGAACAGATGTCTGCGTGTCCTGGAGAATGTGACCTTCATGAACAACGAGAACCAGCAGTATCTTCTAGAGCTCAAAGGCTGCGGCTTAGTCAAGGCTGTTGGAAAGTGAGTCACACAATGTATGATTGTATGTGTTGCTAGGTCAGGGGAGGGTAGAGATGTTTGCATTTCTCCGTAACTCGACACAGTATGTCTTAAATCAGGCTCAATTTTTTTGGGGGTAAGCGACATAAATGAACCAGCAGTATCTCCTAGAACTCAAAGGCTGCGGCTTAGTCAAGGCTGTTGGAAAGTGAGTCTGTTTGAATGTCTGTATGTAATGGACAGTATATACAGTCAAACCTGTCTATAGCGACCACCCAAGGGAAATACAAAAAGTTGTCTTTGTAGACAGGTGATCACTAAAGCAGGTTTGACTGAATATATCTTTGATCAGGCCCACAATATATGATTGTATGTGTTGCTAGGTCAGGGGAGGGTAGAGATGGTTGCATTTCTCTGCAACTAAACACAGTTCGTTTTAAATCAAGCCATATTTTTTTCTGGTAAGCGACATTCATGAACAATTACAGCCAGCAGTATCACAGAGAGCTTGGAAGCTCTGTCTTCGCTAAGGAAAATGGAAAAAAGAGTCTGCTCGTATGTTTGATTATCTCTGTAACAAGACATCCTTAAACATGGCCACAAATACTTGATTAAAAAAATTAATTAATCAGGGCTCGACATTAACATGCACCAAAAATCCAAGTCCAGACTCCCACAATTTTGAAATTTTGAAATATTACATAGGACTCTTGCATACTGGCTCTTAAAAGTTCAATATGGACCATCTTTAAAAAAAGATTTTGTGGAGCCTTGCTTACATAAACAATGATCACCAGCATTATCTGCTACAATCTTGTAATAAAGTGAGAAAGTAGAACTGTTGTACTGCTATATAGTGGAAATTTATTAGCTAAACTTTTTCTTTGCAAAGGAAACAGAAAAACAAGTTAGAAGGACAAATGCTAAGAATGTATTTGCAGTGCATCAGAGATACGTAGATAATTTGTAAGGTTTCTTTTGCATATCTTTTGTGTAGGCAGTGTCTGTTGTACAGTACTGATGTAGATGCATACATCTGCCAATTATTTTCTTGTAGGAATTCTACCTTGCCCTTTAATAATACTATCTATCAGGTAATCTTGGATGTGTATTAATCAGTAAAAGCTATGCAGAGGACTGGAGTTACAAGTTATCGAAGAGAAGGATGATTTCAGGAAAAGGCAAAATTAATCTGCGAGCTTTATCGTCCTTTGAATGTTATTGTCAAAGAGTATCAGAGGAAAAAAATTCCCTTGAAAAGAATGGCCTAATTATTTTCTTGTAGGAATTCTACCTTGCCCTTTAATAATACTATCTATCAGGTAATCTTGGATGTGTATTAATCAGTAAAAGCTATTAGACTATAGGGCATGGGGTCAAAAGAGCTTCCTAAAATGATTTTTGTAGTCTCCTCCTTGTGACTACCTAAACTATGGCTTAAAATGTTGGTATTGTGTGTCTTATCAATATTCTGATAGTTCCCACTTCCAGAAGTGGAGCACTTCCGAAAAAATGGCGCCCAAAACAAAAGATCTAAAAACAAGCATTCCTTCATAAAAGGACTGCATCCGGTGCAAGTGATTTTCACTAATACAGGTGGTAATTGGTTTTAATCAGTGAATGTGATACTGCTGTGTCGGTCTTACTTCATATTTATTGTACAAAATATCTATAGGGAAGATTTAATATTTCACAAAACACTGTATAGTTGAGGAAATTTGCATGAAAATGACATTTTAAGCCAAAAATACGTAAGTTTGACATTTTTCTGCAACAAAGCCTGTAATAATTTAACAATTATTCTGAATGAGGAAGTTCATTTACAAACAATAAATATTACAGTAAAAAACAAACTACTTTGCTTTGTGCTGCTTCTTTAGTTTGATGAACAATACATACAGCATTAATTTCACTTAAGGTAGAACCATGCTGCTGGGAGCTGTTGGGACCTGGTTCTCATAGCGCATGTTGTAGTCTGCTGGTAGCTGTTAAGACTTGGTTCTTATAGCGCATGTTGTAGTCTGCTGGTAGCTGTTGGGACCTGCATGGTTCACATAGCGCATGTTGTAGTGCTGGGAGCTGTTAGGACTTGGTTCTCATAGCGCATATTGTAGTCTGCTGGGAGCTGTTAGGACCTGGTTCTCATAGCGCATGTTGTAGTCTGCTGGGAGCTGCATGTTACTGGTGTTATGACCTGGTTCTCCTCATCTTTAGGCTACAAAGACAAAAAATGAAAAGCATATTAGATATTGAGCGAACTTTAAAAGAATTATTCATAGTTTTATCATGCTGCAGTATTTTAATGTGAAGGTGAACTGTGCGGCATTTCACAATACACTGTATAGTTGATGAAATTTGAATGAAAATGACATTTTAGGCTAAAAATATGTAAATTTGTCATTTTTCTGCAACAAAGCCTGTATTGATTTAACAATTATTCTGAATTACGAAGTTCATTTACAACAATGAATATTACAGTACAAAAACAATACATACTTCTTTCATGTCACTGGTGGTAATTACGGCAGATCCATGCTGCTGGGAGCTGTTGGGAGGACTTGGTTCTCATAGCGCATGTTGTAGTGCTGGGAGCTGTTGGGACCTGGTTCTCATAGCGCATGTTGTAGTGCTGGGAGCTGTTGAGACCTGGTTCTCATAGCGCATGTTGTAGTGCTGGCCGGAGCTGTTGGAACTTGGTTCTCATAGCGCATGTTGTAGTGCTGGCCGGAGCTGTTGGGACTTGGTTCTCATAGCGCATGTTGTAGTGCTGGGAGCTGTTGGGACCTGGTTCTCATAGCACATGTTGTAGTGCTGGGAGCTGTTGGGACTTGGTTCTCATAGCACATGTTGTAGTGCTGGGAGCTGTTGGGACTTGGTGCTCATAGCGCATGTTGTATAGCGCTGGGAGCTGTAATTAGAACCTGGTTCTCATGTCATCATCTTTAGGCTATAAAGACAAAATAGTAAAGAAAATGATAAGAATATAAGATATTGGGCTAATTTTAAAAGAATTATTCATACTTTTAACATGCTGCAGTATTTTAATGTAAAGGTGAACTGTGCAGCATTTCAAAATACACTGTATAGTTGATGAAATTTGAATGAAAATGACATTTTAAGCTAAAAATATGTAAATTTGTCATTTTTCTGCAACAAAGCCTGTATTGATTTAACAATTATTCTGAATTACGAAGTTCATTTACAAACAATGAATATTACAGTACAAAAACAATACATACTTCTTTCATGTCACTGGTGGTAATTACGGCAGATCCATGCTGCTGGGAGCTGTTGGGACTTGGTTCTCATAGCGCATGTTGTAGTGCTGGGAGCTGTTGGGACCTGGTTCTCATAGCACATGTTGTAGTGCTGGGAGCTGTTGAGACCTGGTTCACATAGCGCATGTTGTAGTGCTGGCCGGAGCTGTTGGGACTTAATTGGTGCTCATAGCGCATGTTGTATAGTGCTGGGAGCTGTTAGAACCTGGTTCTCATGTCATCATCTTTAGGCTATAAAGACAAAATAGTAAAGAAAATGATAAGAATATAAGATATTGGGCTAATTTTAAAAGAATTATTCATACTTTTAACATGCTGCAGTATTTTAATGTAAAGGTGAACTGGCAGCATTTCAAAATACACTGTATAGTTGATGAAATTTGAATGAAAATGACATTTTAAGCTAAAAATATGTAAATTTGTCATTTTTCTGCAACAAAGCCTGTATTGATTTAACAATTATTCTGAATTACGAAGTTCATTTACAAACAATGAATATTACAGTACAAAAACAATACATACTTCTTTCATGTCACTGGTGGTAATTACGGCAGATCCATGCTGCTGGGAGCTGTTGGGACTTGGTTCTCATAGCGCATGTTGTAGTGCTGGGAGCTGTTGGGACCTGGTTCTCATAGCACATGTTGTAGTGCTGGGAGCTGTTGAGACCTGGTTGTCATAGCGCATGTTGTAGTGCTGGCCGGAGCTGTTGGGACTTGGTTCTCATAGCACATGTTGTAATGCTGGGAGCTGTTGGGACTTGGTGCTCATAGCGCATGTTGTAGTGCTGGGAGCTGTTGGGACCTGTTTCTCATGTCATCATCTTTAGGCTATAAAGACAAAATAGTAAAGAAAATGATAAGAATGTAAGATATTGGGCTAACTTAAAACATGTATTATTTATAGCTTAACATGCTGCATTATTCGCCTTCGTGTTACGTATTACGTTCAAACCTTTAACTGGATCAGGCTTTGAATCCTGAATCACGATCGAAACAAGCACTACACTTACAGGTAAGTACACTTCCGATACTCTTGTGCCTGGATGTGCATGGTTTAGTTACTATGGACTTGCATAAACATTTCGCTGGCTAATAGAGTTAAACTTAAAACAATGTTTTTCAACTTCAAGTTGGTTGCTTAGCACAATTAGCCTGACTGTTCTTACTAGATGATAATTATTTATTTATTATTTATGGGATATATGAGTTTTTGCTACCTACCTGAACATGTTAAAATAACTCCTCTTCTTCAAAGTTCTCCTCATCGTCACAGTTGTCACCTTCATCAGCTTCTGCTTCTTCTTCTTCTCCAATGATTGGTTCCTCACCTGGCACAGCCATGTTGTCGCAGTTCTTGCACTCACACAGTTCTGTGCAGGGAAGGCCCAAAGGCGCACAACACTGGGCATCTGCTCCTGTGACTTTACATTTGGACTTTTTGCACTTGCATGAAGTAAGTTCAAGGATGCTCTGTTGAGCAGGTTGCATATCCATCCAGTCTATTCGAAGCCCTCCATCGACCGATTGCCAACCTCGCCCAACTGGTGACGGAACATCTGGCTGGCTCTCAAGGCAGCGCCTCCAAATAGCAGTTTGATAGTTGGCCCTTTGGATGTGCTTCATGAGGGCATCCTTGTTTGGTGGCATAATGTCTTCTTGTCTCGTCGCCATGGAAAAAAAAGCATATCTTGCTTCATTCACCTTACTGATTTCCTTCATCCCATACAACTTGCAAACAAACTCCTCCAGAGTAGAAATCAGGTCATCAGTAAGGGTGAATGCTTTCCCAAGCTCCTGAAATGCCTTGATAAACTTTGTAGTCTTCGACATCAGCGTGAAGGGCTTAGTCTTCCCCCGTCCATACAAAGCACTGACGGAATCGCAACCTGTGAATGGGTGGAGGCCTACGATTGCATCGCTGATTTGATCTCCCAGATGACATTGTATGGCGTTCAAATCGATTGTACGCTCCTTATCTTGCTTGCCAGTATGGAAATACAACTTGGAACCCTCAAGTTGGGCAGACACGCCGATGCCAATGACGAATACGTCGGTGTCCGGGCTCTTTATGATGATGTCCTTCCTACCCATGTTGCTGATGTACTTTGCGTGTAGCATCATCCTCGTGTCGGCTTCCTCTTGAGTAGTGTATAGCTCTGGAATTGCTTCACTGACCGTGGTACCACTACGACAAGATAACTTGTGGCATTCTTCAGAATGAGCCAGATAAACATCAACTCCCTTGAATTCGTCCTCACCACAAGCACTCCACGACTCATATAAAAACTTGGCAAAGTGTTGCTTGTTGAAGCCATTTGCCAAGAATTTCTTCCATTGCTTTGGAACGGGTTGGTCTTGGTTTGCAATCTTTATACGCTGAGACCCACTTGCAGCACGCCTTTTTCTTTCTGCACCTTTGATGCTGACAGGCGGATATGTGTCGGTGACGAAGTGGACTTGATCAGAACTGGTGCTTCTGGCTAGGTAGACTGCATCCTTCAGGATTTTCTTGGCCAACTGTCCCATGGTAGCAGGCATCCTACTTGGTATTAGGCCTTGAAGCAATGCCATACCATCAATAATCCACACTGACTCCAGCAGTCGATCCACTGTTGGGGATGACTCTGGCAAATTTTCCAACTGGTGAAGGAGGGCAGCCTTGTTGTTCTTGACCAAACATCCATCTTCTTTACAAATGGCTGGTGGGTATGTGCTTAAGGAGTGACAGAGCATCTTCCGTTGGTCAACTTTGCGTACACGGCCGATGATGATGAGCCTTGCCAGTAACTCCCGGGCGCTCTTAAGCACAACTTCTCTTCCTTTAATGTTGACTTTTGCCTTGTCAGAATCGGCAAATGTCTTAAGTTTCATCTTGGTGATGGTCTTGTTAAGATCGGTATCTCCTTGTAGTCTGGTTTTGGCAAAGTTGATGAATGCTTTGTCCCCCTTCTCGCCTGCTTTCAGAAGATCTGAGCACACACTGACTGACGCAACAATGCCTGATGAGAGATGCACAAGATCATCAGCATCTGTCTCTCGATCGACCACAAAGGGATTTGTCATGCTGTTGATGGTACTCATGATATTGGCTACATCCTGCTGGTCCCTTGTCATTCTGCTTTTTGTTAAGTCTACTCTTTTTGAAGACTTCTCGCCCTTTCCAGCCATCTCTTCACACTGTCTTGTAATAAGGGCTCTTTCATGGTGGCCTCTGACCCAGCGGTTTGTCGCTCCTTGGTTGTTAGAGAACCCCTTTACTCCGCCGCTGGTCTTCGTATCCCTATTGACCGTCTGCTCAATAGTCATGTCACATGCTACCTGAGCAAACCCATGACTGTCTTGGCGTTGCACTCCAAAGTGACCCTTCATCAACTCGTTGTAAATGTATGGATGAGTGGTTGGAAGTTGGCTCATCTCGATCCAATAAACTGGCAGGTACCGTGCATAATTTGTTCTGTCATAGGCAAACATCCAAGGAAGCAGGGCTCTGACTGAAGCAAGATGCAGTTGCCAATCTCCTTCTCGTGTTGCACGTATGAACAGGAGGATATTTCCAACCAAATCTAGATAGGAAGACCAAAATGTGAAAGTAGCATCCTTCTTTCCTTCTTCAATGAAATCTTTGTACTCCTTGACCATTGCTTGGTACAACTCTCCTTGAACTTGGTTGGTGAATTCACTTGGAAATGATCCCTGTAGAGATGCCACTACTTCTCTGTACTGATGCTGCCTCTCCTCTTCCAAGGAACCCATGAAGCTCTGCCAGCGCAAGCGATGAAGTGCTTCGGCCATAAGCTTATGGCATCTGATACTTCTATTGTAGTTGTGGCCATTCATCACACCAGTCACTGAGCCTGTAGCTACAACACCTGCCTCAATAAGAATATCTTGCAGTCCTGCCTCCTGAAATCGCTTTCCAATACAAGCGAGTGCCGTCATTGTTGTGTGGAAAGCCCCTAGCCGAATGACTATCTTCTTCAGAAATGTTGGTTCTTGCCAGCGAATTGTTTGAGCTTTGCAATAAATGGCCTGATCAACCACTATCACAATGGCTGGAAGTGCCAACTGATCTGCTATCTCCAGACTTCGGTGTAGTACTGTATGGACGGTGTTAAAATCTGTTGGGCTTGCATCTATCACTGGCAAGTAAGCTATTGTTGCCTTAGGAGGGATATTGGACGAAAGCAGTTGATTAAATCCAGTCCAAGATGGCAGTAGTCGTTCCTGTGACGATTTTGCAACATAGAAGGCTGCATCCTTTTCTTTGTTAGAATGTAGAACATCATTGTACTGACTCATCTCAAGCGCCACAGAATCATCAAATGCCTCTGGCGATGACTTCCTCTGGCCAGTGAATCTCACCAGTATTGTAGCAGGTGCAGGCAAAGATCGTTGTCTTGTCTTCTTCATACTCTGAGCTGGTAAAGCTTGAGGGATTACAGCAGCAAGATGTGCATGTTGTACAGCTATCCCATTGGTATTATGTGTCGTCCCTTTTCCTGAAAGTGTTCTTTCCCCGAAGTCGTTATTGTCCCAGACTAAAGTAGTGTAGGATGACTTTTCCAGACTGGACGGAAGCTTACTTGAACCTTTCTCTATCTCCTGCAGCCCTAGAGCCGTATCATGCTCCAAAACATTAGTGTGCGACACACAATATCCAAAACCGTTAAGTAGCCCAATCAGCTGTGATGACCCACTCAAATGACGCATTGCCATTGATAGAGATGTATGCTTGGGCATCATCTTCCTCCCCTTTGTAGCCATGTAGATAATATCTTGACAAATTGTAAGGATACGACGATCTTCTGCTGCTCCTATCTTGACTTTCTCCTCTTCTTCTGGATCCTCAGAAGCACCTACAACCCATGCTAGAAAATTGTACAGCTTGGTGGATACTATTGTGCGTGCAGAATCCAATGTTAAATCAGATGATGTTGGAGGCCATGGTAGACTGGTCCTGGTCTGCATGACATCGTCCTTTAGGTCCAGTGCAGAGGCGTAGCGATCTCGAAGTGAGGCCATTGGAGGTTTGGATCGTCTACCATTCCCGCCCTTTTGTCGCTTCTTTGGAGGTTCTATGCTTTCATCAACATCTGTGGTGTCTGTGTCAGTATCAGATAGGGCGTCTGTATCAGTGGTGGTGTCTGTTTCTTCTCCTTCAGAACCAACTGCTCCTGGCACAAGGTCTTCAGTTGATAGCGTCTCGACATACACCATTTCACTTGCATACCTCTTCTTAGGCAGAAGAAAGCAGAGTTGTGGATACTTTCGTTTCAGGCGTTGTTTTAGGCTGTAGGTCTTGTAGTTTGATGCATCTTTAGACTCAACATCTTTAACAGCTTTTACAAACAATCTTCTCAGTGCTGTCATTCTATATATTTGCTTCTCTTGTATGATCTTCTTGTCTACAACATAACCGCAAAATGTAAGGAATGCCTTTCCATACTTCTGCTCCTTGATGGGCTCAACACTTTTCCTTGATTGGTAGACAGTATAGCTCCTGAAACAACTGCGATGATACCTGACCTCTATTGCTACACAGTCTCTGTCCTGGATCTGAAGAAGAATGTGGTCGTCCTTCTTGTCTTTAGCAGCTGTTGCTACTTTTCCACCATCTGGCTGTTGACACAGCATTAATGGTTCCTTCTTTTTCTTCCCCTCAGAGTCCTTATGAGTTTTATTTTGTCGACAGATGATGCAAATCTTTGGTAGAATGTGGGCAGAGACAGAGGGCTGCTTTGAAGCACCAGCAACACTGGAGTTTGAACGTAAGCGTCTTATTGCTGAGGCTGAGGACGGACCTGGGGCTTGACCGCCTGCACTTGACGTAGAAGGCTCCAATTCTGTACAAATAAATGAAAATTGAGAGAAATGGGTGATTTTCACAATTCAAATAATGTTTGAACAATTATGCAAGCAGGTTAAATAAAAATTCATAGTCATAACAATAACAATATAATTTATTGATTTAACAAACATCAGCTGTATTCAAAACTGTACTTGTAAAGTTAAAAAAACAGGCTGTATTGGACAGAGTTATGCACAGGGAGAAAGAAATTAAACACTAAGACATTATATTATAATGCATTTGTATGTGAACATCCCATTTAAATTTAAGCACAATTAAAATTGTAGTGTGTTCAAAGTAATCAAAGGTTAAAATTGCCAAAAAAAAAATTGCCAAAAAAAAAATTGGCCATAGCTTCGCTGTCTGACGGCTTTTTAGACAAAAGCCGTCAGAAAACTAAGACATTATATTATAATCATTTGTATTTGAACATCCCATGTAAATTTAAGCACAAATAAATTGTTAAGGTGTTCGAAGTAGTGCTATGAAGCAAAGGTTAAATTGAAGGTTAAAATTGCCCCCCCCCCCAAAAAAAAAATGGCCATAGCTTCGCTGTCTGACGGCTTTTTAGACAAAAGCCGTCAGAAAACTAAGACATTGTATTATAATGCATTATATGTGAACATCCCATTTATGATTTAAATTTAAGCACAAATAAAATTTTAATGTGTTCAAATAAAAAGCAATCAAAGGTTAAAACTTGCCCCCCCCAAAAAAAATTGCCATAGCTTCGCTGTCTGACGGCTTTTTAGACAAAAGCCGTCAGAAAACTAAGACATTATATTAATTATATTGCATTTGCATGTGAACATCCCATTTAAATTTAATCACAAATAAAATGTTAAGGTGTTCAAAGTATATAGACCAATAACAAATCAATCGAAAGTTAAAATTGCCCCCCCCCCCAAAAAAAAATAAATAAATAAATAAATGGCCAAGCCCATACTTATACTAGACCTAGATCTAGCTGAAAACTAACCTAGGCTATTGAACACTTTTTGTTATAGGCCTAGGTCTAGAATCGATTTATTTTTAGCTGCAAATTAAGTGCAAGACTAAATTAGACCTAGATCTGTGCTTGTTTACAACTGTGAACATTTTTGACCCGTAACTCCGGCGTGGAGATACTCTAAAATCTAGACCGTCTACTTGTTCAAACCAGTGACTGTGAAAAAGTGTAGAGGTCTAGCCTAGGCCTGGGCCTAGGAAATATAGTCTACTATTAACAAAAAAGATTTAAAATTGACACGAAACGGATAAGAAAGATCACGACTTTTAAATCATGACCGTTATTTGAACAACTGTGGAAGTTTTAGATAAATTTTGATGTGTTAGTCTGTAGACTAGATTTATAGTAGAGTAGGGTTTCTCCACGCCGGAGTTACGGGTCAAAAATGGTCACACTCACACTCACAGTTGTGAACAAAATTTTGAGTGAAATAGAATTCGCGCAAGTTAAGTTAAATGTATGGCTTATCTAAAGTGTGACATGATGCAGCATCTGTTTTTTGTTTGTCTTTGTTGAGTTTCCCTCTCTCTTGCTTTGATGAATCTGTGAAATAGCGATAGCACGTCGGGTGATATCCACCACATTCTGGTATTGGTAAGCCTACAGCAGTATCGACCAGTGCAGATCCAACTTCGCGTAAAAAGGCTCTCGCTATATCAGCCTGATACCCCACTAAATCTTTCCAAATATTCACACTGCTTACAAATGTGTTCCACCGTGTGGTCGTGAAAGGTTTGAGATCTTCGGAAACACTAGAGCAATGAGCAAAACATCTATTTTTTGACGAATTTCGATAAGATTTTGCATCGACAGACATGATTACGGCAAACAGAGCGCCTGTATGTACACGTGACTCGCAAAAACGCAGTACCAAAGCCGGTTAATACAACTTTTCTGATTGGCGGACTAGCGATAATCTGTCATTTTGTCGATCTGATGGGCCAATCAGATGAGTTTATAGTCTTAGCAACGTAAGTGGATTAATTACGCGATTGGATTGGACGATTTTATTGCAATAATATTATCCCTTTTTCATCAAAATATTAAATAATGCCCCAATTCCCAGTGTGGGAACTAACAAATTTATTTGCTAGAAATATAATGCTTATTTGTTAGATAAGTTTCAGGTATTCACAACATGTGGAGTACAAGACAAGCGTTAAAATCGGCTCGCCCTATGGTCTATATGCAGAGGACTGGAGTTACAAGTTATCGAAGAGAAGGATGATTTCAGGAAAAGGCAAAATTAATCTGCGAGCTTTATCGTCCTTTGAATGTTATTGTCAAAGAGTATCAGAGGAAAAAAATTCCCTTGAAAAGAATGGCTCTTCAAACTTGACAATTTACAGCTAAAGTTTGTGCACCACACTTTAACCCTTTCTGTACTGGGCTATTTTGAGCACCCTCTGACTGGGGGGGGGGGGGCCTGGGAGGCCCCCCCTATGATCTCGGCCGTCGATTGTCCGATGAACACGAAAATGTGCATGTTTGTAGATATTTACGTAAGGAACAAGATGGTATAATTAGTTTTTTCCAAATATGCAAATTTTTGTCGTTGGCCTAATTAATTATGCAAAACGCGCTAATTTTATGCATTTTACAGAAAACGTGTCAAACTCCAATTTTTGAATGTTGAAACTCATTATTCATATGAAACTTCTTTTCTAACACAAAAAAGTTATTTTAATGTAATTAATAATGATAATTTATGCAAATTTTGATGCGATTTGTAATTTATTTATTTTTTTGTTGATGACATGCGCATACTAATTGTTATGTAACGCCTTACAGGTATATCCGATTTCGACGAAAATGGTATCAAAATGTGCGTAAGACTTGAGGGAAAAAAGTCATGAAACGACAATTCAAAATTCCAAGCGGTTGCGGCGCAATCTCCGAAAATGTCGAGGGGGGGGGGGGGCCTCCCAGGCCCCCCCCCCCCCCCAGTACAGTAAGGGTTAAGGCCACACGTTTGTGTGGTCCTGTATACACATTTCTCTGTGCAGTGCACACAGTCCTACTACAATCCTACTGCCATCTTCCTAGTAATAGTTATATGATAAATCCACCTCCACCTTTCAAACTCTCTTTCAACAGAGCGTTGCGGATGTGTGAGAACCAGCTTGAGCTGTGCGGAGAGCCAGAGGTACATGTCATTAAGAAACTGGACAGCTACGGTCTACATGCAATCTTACATCAGGGACTACTTGCAACACTTAGACTATTACTCAATATATCTCATGATAATGGTGAGCATGTCATTTGATTCTTCTACTCTCACTAACTCATTGTCAGTGTGTTTGTTTGTTTCATTCGGATTTCGATTTGATAAATATTTACAAACAGATAACAAAGTATTAAATATGTTTACTTGATCACCGTGTTGATATTTCAAAGACAAAGTAAGTTTCTATATCAATTGAGACCACCTCCCCCCTTATTTGACAGGCAACCTTACAATGTGTCTTACATATGCTTCAGTATATCTGCAAGGAGGTTGGGAAAAGAGGAATAGAAGAACAAGAGAGAGAAATATAGCAGAGATGCCAACCGTTACGGTTTCGCCGTATTTGTTACGGTTTTAATGCTCTTGTTACGGCGGTACGGTAAACAATCAACAGGTTACGGGGAAACGATAAATAAAAGTACATTATAGCGAATGCCGCCTTATCACATAGCCTCCGTACACAGCGCTGCATGTCGCACGCAATTACTCATAAGTTCACTGAATTTGACTACACTGGATAGGCACTTTCGCGCACATGGTCCGTCTGCCGCCATCTTGTTTAATTCCGAAACGACACGGCCGCCGTCATTACTGTTTTGATACTAGTATACTACGTGCGGTCGTGCATTTTGGGGGGAGCATGGTGGTGGATGATCGTGCGCGCGGCGCCCGCAATACCCATTCAATGTATAGTAGCGAAGACTTCGGTGATTCAGCGGGCGCATTGCAAGTGCGGTATACGGTGTGTTGTTGTTCATTAACGCCGGGCCTAGCGGCCTAGGCTGGTGTGTCTGTGGTACTGGTGAGTGTACGTGTGTGTGTGTAGGATACGAGTTCTGCCATTTGACTGTGGATTTGAATTTGCCGTTCGACGCTTGAACGAGGTGTTTTCTTCCTGAATATTATCATGGATTCACTCAAAAGAGCGAGTACCCAAGGAGGAGATCCTTTGACTGCAAACAGATTTAAAAAAACGTTTTTATGCACATCTTTATTTTGGACTTAAAAATGGTAGGTTCGAAATGCAGTAAGAGTGATTGGGTGTTTGTGTACGTTTTCCGCGAAAATTATGCTGCGGTGTCTTGCGTTACGGAAAGACCCCCATTTGTTACGGACAAATGTGGTAAATGTTACTGACAGCCATCCTATAGGGTTGGCATCTCTGATATAGGGAAGGTCCATGTAAAAGACAAAATAGAGACACATTTCCAATGACTTATCTTCCCCTTCTTATTCTACTTCTTTAACTTCATTTCAGAATGGGGTAGTATGAAGGTCGGAGAGCAGGAAGGTCTGATGGCAACAACCTTACAATGTGTCTTACAGATGCCTCAGTACATCTGCAAGGATCAACGCTTTGATGTATTAGTTCTGGTAAGCTAGCACATACTCACTCATACCTCAGTCACACCACCAAATCAACTCAAAACCAACTCAAAACCGATCAATTCTTAGCAATTGGGGCCATTTAGGGTGTTGTAATTTCTGTTACATAGTCTCTTGTCACTCTGGTGTTGATCTCGTCGGTGTGACTGAGGCATAGATGGGAACATTTTGTTTCTGAGATGGCATAAAAATCAATTGTCTAGCTTTTATGAGTCTGAGACATAAACAGGAAAAGTCTAGCTCTGGGAAGGCATACAAATATATTGTCTTAATTTTATGAGCCTCTTTCGTGTAGTATTGTTGAATATCGACATCTGTGTTGGTATGCTTCGGTGTATTTTATTGTCATCAAGATTTTGTAAGTGCACACAATTTGATTGAACATATACATTGTAGCCGTTATAATCTAACTTTTAGACCATATTTGCCACTCTCAACCCTGGTTTACTAATGGGTACCGTACCAGGAAATCAGAATATCATTGAATGCTTGCAGCACATGGAGGCTGGTAGTAGGAAGAGTTTTTTAAGACACTTGGAGGATTCAGTTGTAAGAATATACGTGCATTACAAATGCAACCATTCATGGTTTGGTTAGTTGGTTTGTTTTACCTGACTACTAAGTAAGCATGTGTATGTTTGTAATTCTTCTCGAGGGACTTGATAATGACGATTAATGCCTTACCAAAGGGTACTAGCTCATCGGCTGGGTTTCGAAGCTGGTACCTCCTAGTTACGAGACCACTGCTCTATTATTATTTATAGTTTGACAAATCATCATGAGACTTCTATCATCCTGAGACTTGTATCTTCCTCCTCTTGCATATGATACCATCGTTTATATGATCAGGGGGGTGTTTCACAAAGATTCTAAGTCGTACTTAAATCTAAGTTGGACTTAAAAGTTATCGAGAGCCATTTGTAGCCTTAACCCTATTTAGCCCGGGCTATTTTGAAACTGCATAGCCCGGGGGGGGGGGGGGGGGGGGGGGCTTCTCAGGCCCCCCCCTATGATCTCGGCCGTGAAACGCCCAATCGCCGCGAAAATTTGCATACATGTCAAGTGAAGTGTATAGAATAATATGGTAATTTCATTTTTTTTGAAAAATTCACTCATTTGCATATTTATGGTAATTTATGCAAATAAGGTCATTAAATTCACATTTTTGCCCATAAATCAGACATTATTCATATTTAAGCATTCTTTCTCACTACATATATTTGTTAGACCATTTGGAATAATAATACAACACAAAAATTTGAAAAACCAGGGTTATTCCTTATGTTATCTATTGGTTTGATAATTTCTTATGTATTTCTTTGTTTTTTTAACTTATGTATTTTATTGTTTTTGTTGTTTTATTTCATTTCCAACTATAATTCAACTATTTTGACCCCAAAATAAACACCTAAAATCTAAACAAGACCAAATAACCAATGTTTTACCTCTTTATTTGAAAAATGAGATTTCCATATGTTTTGTACACAAATCACAAAAATGAGCGATTTTCGGGCTGACATGCGAAGACAAAAGGACACGTGACTTTGTAACGGTAGGTCCGATTTTCGAAAAATTTCTTTCAAAAGTTGCGCAAGACTCGAAAGAAAAAAGTCACAAAATTTCAGTGCAAGATTTTCTTGCGTTAAAAAATTATCGCGAAAAATGTCGAGGGGGGGGGCTTCTCAAGCCCCCCCCCCGGGCTAAATAGGGTTAAAATAAAATATATTCAAAAGCGAAAATCAAGTATTTTAGACTTTATAAATTCCACATCAAGAACATGAAATCTCCTTTCAATCAACAATTTATGCCTTTTAAAATAACTTGTACAAAACATTTGTCAAATATGCTAACACCTTTCCATAATTGTTAAGTCCAACTTAGAGATAAGTGTGTTCTCTGTATATTATCTGTGTTTTTCACGGATTTGAATTGAAATAAAAACTTGATACTTGAAACCTGAAACCTACAGAGTCTTGGTCTACTCATCAACCTGGTGGAGCACAGTCCTGCAAACACCAGGAAACTCATCTCCATGAAAACCCAAAGATCCTTTGATTCCAAGAACAGCCAAAGCAGTCAGGAGAGTTCCTCATCGGAAGAAAAAACAGAACCAGAGGTAGTGACTGCACTGGAAGCCGTAGTGCAGGTAAGCTAGGAGAATACCGTATAGGGATGTACAGTCAAACCTGCTTTAGTGACCACCTGTCTACAAAGACCACTTTTTTGTTTCCCTTGAAAATGGTTTCTCATTGAAACATGTACTAAAGGAACCTGTCTTCAAAGACTACTTTTTGTGTTTCCCGGGCGTTTGCCCACAACATTTCTTTCTAGGCTATGCCAGGGCATGCCGAAAAATATTGAATGCTACCATAGAACTGTTCGTGAAAAGGACTTGTTTAATATTTATCAAAGTCAATTATGATCTATTCTCTTTCCGCTTGCCCATCTCTAGCTTTTCCTTCAGCGGCAGCAGCAGGCGCTCAAGGCAGAGAGTCAGTCGGAGGAGGAGATGATGGGGGAGGAGCCGGAGGAGTGGTCTGTTGCCCATAGCGACCCGCTAGACTGGATCACGATAGAGAGGGATTCGGGGAAGGGGCAGAATGGCCCTCAACCGACGGAAGAGGAAATCAAGTCTTCGGTTAGAAAAGGTAAGTGGTTTCATGTTTCTTGGAAAGAAATTTTTGGCTTGCACCCCATAGATAAAGATCCCGTGATCGATCTTGTAATTGAAAACAAGTCAGAAAAAATATTAGAACCAGGAAGATTTAAACCTGTCATTTCCTGCTTGCCGGCAGCAACTCAACCACCAGGCATAATTTGTTTTGATTTAATGTTTCTTGCATAAACTTAAATATAAAAGATAATATTAATTACTTGTCCCGTAATTTCATTCTGAAAGCAACTGTCTTCTAAAAACTTTTCGTGCAGAGGAGCTAAAATCAGGATTATAATATTTTCTAGGCACCTTGAGTATTAAATACATTATATTTTGTCTGTAGATTATAATGCATGAAAATCAGTTGACTTGATAGCTGACTACAGTTGTGTTTAAAGGAATCTGTTAAAAGCACCTTTACTCTGATGCTTATATTCAGCTTTTACCTAAGTGGGGGAAGGGGCTCTATCCTGGAAGACATTTACAAAATATGAGGGGAAGAAATTGTGTTCAGCAAAATTTAATTGGTCATATTCAATTTTAAATGACCTCATTTCTGATATTTTAAATACAATCCCATTGTGAATGTGCAGTAACTTTGCAGGACTGAAGAAATGTAATGGACATGGAAAGAAAACATACAAGAGTCTCATTGAAATAGATGTTTTATCTTTCTATTTTAAAATCTTTCTCTTTTCCAATTTTTACCTGACAGCCCTTCATTCAGCAGGAAAACACATGGAAGACAGTATAGTAGCGTCCTATGCAGCCCTCTTACTGGGGTGCCTACTACGAGAAAACAATGTAAGTGATTCTGATAGGAATACGGTGAAACCTGTATACAAAGCTCTCTCAAGGGAGATAAGACAAATGCCCCCTTTAAGCCCACCGCACACCAATCCTGCGATCCAATTTTGTAAGAAATGGCAATTATATTAGTGTTCTAAATAATGATAAGAATACCAAAAAATATGATTTTAGTGCATTTAAGCCTTCTAGTCAGAATAACAGTTGAATCGGCTTCAAGTCATAGACAATGGCACTTCTGGTATGGTGTCCATATGATTCTGAGCCGATTAAGCTATTCCTCCTCCAAGGAAGCTTGAAGTCCATCAAAATTTTGATTTCATTAATCAAATGACAATTAAAATCATTGATCATTAAGAGTTTAGAAGTTTGAATGTTCATATCAAATGCAGTTGCCAATTCTTTCAAAATCAGATCGTTCAGTGTGCGCCAGGCTTTAGGTATATAGTCTTTGGACTCTACGTTCAGATTTCTCAAGAAGATGATTTTTTTCCATGAGAGAACCTTTTCAAGTTATCTTTATATACAGATGGTTGATAAAGTAGGTTCGACTATAGTAATATTAGATGACTGCATTTGTATGCATTACATCGATAACAAGCAAATAAATTCATCACTTGTCAAAGTGAATTTTTTTAGAAATTTTACTGATGTCTGCTTTTAACGTCAACAAAACAATTTTATCTTTTCTCTCCCCCTCTCCCTCCTCTCTCCCTCTCTCCGTCCCTCAGTTGAACGTTGTGAGTGTACGAGACTGCCTTCCTGATGGTGACTTCACGTGTATGGTAGACATGTTGAAGAAATTCTTGTCTTTCATTGAATTAACGGTGAGTACAAATGTTGAAGCGCAGTTTAAACATTAACAAAATATTGTCAGGGCCTTTTGTGAGAAGCCCTGTGTTCATGTTGGGACATTGCAAATTGATAACAAATCTTTCTGTACTCTGAACAAAAATTGGTGGGCTGCCAGATAGTTTTTCTAGCAATTTTCCCATTAATTTGATCCCACTTGTAGTGTTAACATATGCTCTTTGGTTAGTACCTTCAGTCCAAGCACATGTTTATACCAGACATGGCTGCTGTTAATTTACGAACAACAGTCCACATTTCAGCAAACATCTCTGTCTGCAGCAATGCCTTACTCTCGGCAGAGGATAACAAAAGGTTCTCATTAGATGCAGTAAACTTTGAACAGAAAAAAATACTGACCATTAAATTCTGATAATTAGAAGTACTGAAAATTGAAACCCTGTTTCCAAGTTTGATATTATAGCGTATTTAAAGAAATTATAGTGAAACGCACATGCTTACATTCTTAAAGGTTGATTCATGGAGCTCCAAATAGTCCTGCCACATATACAATCCCTATGGGAGGTAACTATTAGGATGCTCCATGAATTTGATCTCTGAACAAGCGAAACTTTTGGGGGGTGTTTCACAAAGATCCTAAGTTGAACTTATCTCTAAAGTTGGACTTAAAAATTATGGAAAGCCATTAGCATCTTTGAAAATATTTTGTAAAAGTTATTTTGAAAGGCATAAAATGTTGATTCAAATCATTCATATTTTCTATCATCAAGTAGACTTCATGTTCTGGAATGTGGAATTCATAAAAAGTCTAAAATACTTTAATTTCTGCTTTTGAATATATTTCAATTTAAGGCTCCAATGGCTGTCCATAATTTTTAAGTCCAACTTAGTGTTAAGTTCTACTTAGGATCTTTGTGAAACACCCCCCTGTTGACATAAATATCTTTACTCTCCTGGCTATACTCGAGACCATTATTCACAGAAAAATATCCCTGCATGTAAACTTTTGTTCATTTTGGCTCTGTTTCATTCGCAGAACGCTGCTGGAAACACTGGCAGCAGAAGTATATCAAAAGTGATCGAGGTCTTGGAATGCTTCTAGTTAAGAGACGGGCACCAAAGCAGCTACTGAATGAATGCACTCCAAAGAGGGATACGTCACTACTAATTGGTCTTCCAGTATCCGCAGATATGGTCTTGACTTGGGACCCAACCCCGCCACCATTAATGCTACCCCCTCCCCTCTCACCCCCCTCATCAGAGAGAAGTCGTGGCACTGCATCGACTGTGCCTCTGGACGATGGCGGTCGACCACTACAAGTTCTTAAAGAGTTTGTAGGGTTGCCTGGGATAGGGGTGATTGCCAGGGTGAGGGGATGCTCCTCCTTCGTAGTATTGGAGTGGGTGCGAGGAACACGAGTGCTGGTGTCAGGATCAGTAGTCCTTAGGATAGGACTTGAAGCTATAGGTCCTCTGGTTGCCTTGGATAGGGGTTTGTTTTGGGGAAAAGGAGGTGTTTCTCTCTCTCCTGTGAGTATGCGTTGAGACCTTGATTAGCGGTATCAGAAAACTCGCCCCTCAGATAGGAAATCAAGCTATAAGTGCACTCTTCAATGAAAAGGATACACCCAGATTCTGCAGCGTCTCGGGCATCAGTGAAGAATTAGGGGTCGCCATTGTTGGGGGAACCTGGAAAAAGGTCTAGGGGAATTGTGAATATCTGAGAGCGAGTCTGGGAAACATTGTGGACTTTGAAAGCGGGGTACACTACAAGGGACACTAGTTGGGTTCTTAGCATACATGAGGTAACAGGTGGAGAAATTAGTCACTGCAGAGTGAAAGTCTTATTGAAAAGGTCATGAAATTGCTATTTCAATAATAAAGTTTATATTCAGATTCTTATTCCTACTACGCTTTTGAGCAATTATTGTGAATGTGACATAGTTTTTTATGTTACTAACACTTCTCAGATCCGTACCCATTTAAAAAAAAATTATATTTAACTGAACCCAGGTAAAGACCAGTAATGGTCATGCGATTGCATTGTGAAAGAAACGTGGAATCGATCAGAAAAGGTTGATCATCTCGCATCTAGCATCTGCAAGGTTCTGGAATCATCAAAATGATAAGAAATTTGGCCCATTCTTCGTAAAGTTACAAGCACTATACACAGAAAGATGTATATGGGACTACCCTATATCTCTCACAGACCATGAGAGAAACAAATTTATCAAATATATGAATTAGGACGCGGTTTTCCCGGCAAATTTTTCATCATCATGTATTAGTCAAAACATATTCTTTCACATGATTGGTAATGAGAGCTTCCATTTCATTTTTTGAAATTGGGGCGTTTCCAATACTGGTCTTTACCTTTAATGAATAACACTAACTTTCATTTCAGTTTGCTCATGTTACAATAGTGGTGACAGTTCTTCAACCGCCTGTAAATCATTACAAGATTGATTCCATTTTTGTGTGTCGAGACAAAATTTTCCAATATCGTATGGGTAAAATGGTGAATTTGCTAGGGTATCCAAGGGAACAACAATACTCGTAGTAGCTCATGTGTACATATAATGGCAATTTCGTTTTATGAAATTGCGTACTCATTTTTTGATGTTCAGAAGAGTTTATTTGAGAGTAAATTTGATGGCAAAGAATGGCATGCTTTTTCCTTTTATTTAAGTTATGATATAAAGACCTTATGGAAGTATGAAATTTATTTATGCAAGATTGTAATTAAAGTTTGAATTTTTTTGGATTTTTTTCTGATAAATGTTTATTTGTAAATTTAAAATTTTGACCGTTATCAAATGAAGAAAATAAAAATATGATTTCCTTTCTGAGAAAGAAATATTAGATTAATTTAAATATTTTGTCAAATTTAGATTTGGTTTAATTTGAAAAAATGTTAAGTATATGAGAATTCGCCATTATTTTCCTTCTAAAGAACTTATTGTATTTGTTTATGATCAAATCTTCTTTGAAAAATTACAATAGTCTGTAAAAGGGACTTACTGCCTTTAAGATGATTTCCTTTTGGAATTTGTGTGTTTGCATTATGGTACAGGACAGTTAAGAGATTGGTTAATAAGGGTTGGTATAGATAGTGGGACGTGCAACAATTTCGGGGGGAGGGGGGGGGGGGGGGGGGGGGATTTGTCCAAAATAAAGTATTTGACTTTTGTGGCTTATTCTGAAATGTGAGATATAAAGATGAATTCTATACAAAGAAAATGTTGGCCTTAGAAAAGAAAATTGAAGAAATTTGCGGAGAAAGGAGAGTGAGAGTTAAGTATGATTCTAAGAATCTATTTTCGAATGCTATCGAACATGAATTTGCAATGTGATCTTGTGATTTCAACATTATGTATCATACAGCCTTTTGAAAACTGTCGGTCTATTGTACACGATTTTGTATGCTCACTTGTTTTGTACAGTTGAAGAATAGCATTATCTTTGTACAGTTTGGAATGAATACAGATGTCTCTTTGATGTTTTTGAACCATTCCACGAAAATTAACCTCGTTGTAAATTGACGCAAGAGGAAAAGATGGCCTATATTTTGCTTGACATGTCCAATACGTGATCTCCTTTTGAATAATAATAATGCATTGTAACTTATTTGTATTGGATATTTTGGAGAGTAAAAAAGACGAATTGCAATGTTTGTATCGCTATACAGAGTGATGTCCCCATTGCGTGCTGTACATACAGAATTAAGGGATATCCGTGTAAATATTTATACAGAAATCATTTTCTCAGTGACTCTGTTTTGTTCAATCTCTATCATATATGTGATTATTTTGTTTCCTTTTCTTTTTCTGTTTGATATTTCTTTGGAGAAAAAAATCTATTTTGTTGATTGTTAAATGAAATCAGGAAGAAACTTGAAGTTTTTGTCATTTTTGTCAATTCTCTATTTGCTATTTATGCTCGTCATTGAAATGAAGACATGATTTGCAATTTGTGTGATTAGATTTAACGAAATCCTAAGGAGGGACTGTAGGTCTAGAAGGCAAAGTATCTTGGAGTAATATATAAAAAAGATTTCAAACATTACAGAAATCTTGAATTAATATGTTTCAATTTTAGGAAACAGTAGGTCTTCTTCCCATTTAATAGTATTAAAGAGGCTCGCATTAGCATTTTGTATAAACAGGAACTTCTCATCAGAATTTTCAAGAAATCATCAAGTCATCTTTAAAAAAAAAAAACATATATTTTTTTAGAAATATGAAGTCGTTAGGATATCCATCGTTCTTTGAATACTAATTTGTTAAATGGCAAATGTAAACCTCTTTAAATACCTATTGAAATTTGTGCAGAAGTTCATAATAAGTCATTACAATGTTCACAAATATCAACCACAAATTCAGATTTTCTTGACATATTTATAATTGTGTTCAATCAATTTAAAACTTGTACTTTAATGAAAGACATAGCTCATATCATGCATTGGCCCATGCTGTGAATGTTGTGAAGCTGGCAATGTAATATGGTGCTCAATGCTAGGTAGTGTCAGAAATTTGCAATCCAGGAAAGAGGATAAGAACCAAAATAAGTAAAACATAATTTAGGTAGCAAGAACATGGTAAATACATCATACATCATTTTTTTTTTGGCAAGAGAACTGTCCCAAGAAGACTTCCAAGTGTACGAGACAATACTCACCTCATACATTTATGGTGTAGTTGATCTACATCTTCATGCACTTAATAATAATAACAATATTTAATTTTTATATAGCGCTTGATACAAATGTCTCTAAGCGCTTTACAAATATACTATTACCCCGGTCATTGGATTCAGTGCTTGCCCGCACACACATGCATAAGGGGTGTTAGTGAGATCAACTCTAAATTATGAAGCTCCTTCGTTTTCAATAAAGAAGCTGTATTTCATATCATATGTTTGGGGCCAGAAAGGCATTAATTCCTATACTTTTACACATATTTAATGCCTTTATGGCTCTGAACAGACTATGTTGTCGGCTGCCCACAACAAAGTCGTTCCTACTATCATTGACGATACATAGCTTTTGTGCTGGTAGCCAACAAAATGGCCCTTTGTAGATCCAGAAAGTTCACTTCTGATGGTGGATTCTTAGTGTAAAAAAAGCATTTCAAGTTTGATTTAGATTCATGATATATTGCAAATGCCTGACTCTACCTTTTAAAACAATTATTTATTCTTTAACATTTTTGAATGGTAATGAAAGTAATTCTCACCCGCCCTATTTCTAGATGCATTATTAACTAAAACTAACTTCCAAAATCTTTAACTAATTTACCCTTACAAAGTCACCCTTAAACTTTTCTAGTAGAATGTAGACTTCATTATGCAACTGTTTGATCCTTTGCTTTCATGATCTTGTCGATTTTTGCTTCTCAAGTTTTCCACGATTTTCATGAATTATGTGTCTCATTCATACCTTGTAAACACATTGTGTAGTCAATTGGAGAAAAAAAAATAAAGAACAAGAAAATGTGATGTAAAACTTGCTTGAATAAATGTCTTATGTCTGTGTGTATAATGTTTATTTGACAACTTTGCATAAGCTATGTTGTGCTTTGTCTTATAACACAATCGTAAAGACTTTCGAGAAAGAAAAAAAAATCAACTTATTTCAATACTCCTAGTCTATTTTATCCAATAGAAATGTGTGGATATCGTTATGCATCATTATAATTTATTTATTATTTTACTGCTTTATTTGTTGATTGATTGACTGATTGATTGATAGATAGATTTATACACAGTTAATAACTAAATCATTCAAACCCCCACCAATTTTGTCATTTTTTTAAGTATGTGAAAAATTGATTTGCCCCGAGGTATGTTTCTTAACAATATGACATCTAAAAGTATTCGACATAGTCCCTAGTTCAACCAGTCCACCTTTCATTCTTGAGTGACTAAAAACATCAAATTTACAAGTAATATGAATAATTAAGCTTAATTTAATTTAATTGTATTTATTTATTTATCTTGTTTGCCCAGGTTGGCCAGGTCAGTTGCCTAGTGTTATCCTCATTTCGGGAGGTGCTGGACAAGGCTGTTTAAATTGCATTAGGGTGATTTTATTATTTAAAAAGTCTTGGCAATAATAGTTTATTTATATCTATTTCTCAAGAAATCTGATTTCAAGTACAGTGGAACCTATAAATACCATCCAAGGGAGACAAGAAAATTGGTCTTTATAGGCAGGTGGTCTTTAAATACAGGTTCCTTTAGTACATCTTTCAATGAGAAACCATTTTCAAGGGAAACAAAAATGTGGTCTTTGTAGTCAGGTAGTCTTTTTATACAGGTGGTCTTTCTATAGAGGTGGTCACTAAAGCAGGTTTGACTGTAGTTGATTTATTTCACATACAAATCTATTAAGTAGCTTGATTCTCTATTATTAAAAAAATAAATAGTATAAATAGAAAGATCAACTTGTAATACAGTATTTACAATATATCTGAATATGAAAATATGAAGACAAATAAGATAAGACGGCCTGAAACCAAAATTGAATTTATAAAAATTAGATTTAATATGTACAAGTCAATAACATGCAAACGTCATTTACAGTAAATCGCACTATTATCTGAGGTATCGATTTTTTAAATAGTAACATGATAGTGATTAAGATGGCATTTTGAGTGTCATATTCTCTTAAAGATATAATTGGAAAGAGAAATAACTATTAATCAACAAAAACCATATTGTCCAGAAATATACATTATTACAGTTCTTAAAGCTAAAGACCAGTTATGGTCATGCAATTGCATAGTGAAAGAAACGTTGTGAAATCGATCAGGTTCTGGAATCATCAAAATTATAAGAAATTTGGCCAAGTCTTCATAAAGTTAGAAGCACTGTACACAGAAAGATGTATATGGGACTACACACACGTGCGCGACACGTGTATTTGTATCTCTCAACAGTATATAGATATACTAATTTACCAAATATATCAATTAGTAGGCGGTTTCCCGTCAAAATTGTTATCGTCATGTAATATTCAAAACATATTCTTTCACATAATTGGTAATAAGAGCTTCCATTTCATTTTTTGAAATTGGGGCGTTTCCAATACTGGTCTTTACCTTTAAACCGCATCATGACCATTTGACGAAAGTATCCAAACAAGAAGAGTCGCACTAAAGATATACGTGTACATGTTCTTACTTATTTTAGCAATTTAGGGCTTCCAGGAGAGATGAATTTAAGCCCAATGAATTATTCAATTGGCCACGTTCTTCAACAGCTGTACATAGCCTTTCATATAGAACACAATTCATCTTCGTGGTTCTAGAGGGGCTTATAAGTTTTGTATAACTTTAAGCCCACTTCCTAGTTATGGTTTCCAAGGAATGATTCTGTGTTCAAATGCTTCAGCGAGCATCGAAGAACCTGTATTACAGAGCTTTTGGTGCATATATCCACTTTCAAGCCCCATAGAGGGTCCCGCTACACAACAAGAAATAGTTTTTTTTTAATACATTCATTTAAAAAAAAAATCACGCCTCTGATTCACCAGGACTGGGTGTATTTGAACAAAAGCAAAACTATAAACATATATATTTCAGTTCAGTAATAATGGAATTGATTGAATGTCAATGTGTATATAGCATAATTGAACATTTTTAATGGCGAAAAAAAAAATCGTTGTCACTAGTGATGTCATAAATTGACGGTGAAGATACTTCTACCGCTATTTTTTTTTTTCTCTTGCAGTATCCGTTGCTCCTTCTTTCTTTCTACCTTTCTTGTTCTTCAATTTCTTCATTATCATCATCATCTTCTTCCTTTTGTTCTTACTTCTCCTTCCTTTTCTCCTCTCATCCTTCTCCACCTATTTTTAATTCGTTTTCTTCTCTCATTTAGCTGTCTCCTTCCTCCTCCTTGTGCCCTCTTTGACCTTTCTTCATCTCTTTATTTTTTTCTCTTTCTTTTTCTCTTCTCCTTTTATCCTTCATTTCCTTCTCATTCCCCTTTCTTCCTCTCCCTCTTCTTCTTCTTCTCATTCTCCCAGTCCTCCTACACGTATTTCTACTCCTTTTTCTTCTTTTCCCGTTTCCTCCTCCTCCTCCTCCTCCTCTCCTCCATTTATTTTAACCTCTTTGCTTCGCGATCAATCTCTGAATACATCTCGTCGATCTCCTCCGCAAAGACCTGGTGCATGACGTTTCGTTTGCTCTTGAGTGTAGGTGTGAGGAGGCCTTCCGCCTCGGCGAACGGCTTGGAGTGGATATGGATGCCCTTTACCTGAATGGGGTGGGAAAGAGCGAGAAAGGACGAGAAAGGGCGAGAACTTAGATCAACGAGTTGCATGAGAATGAGGGAGAGGGGTGGAAAGAGGATGACAAAATAGAGAGAAGAAAGTAGAGATGGAAGGAGGGGTACAGAGCAGGCGCGTAGCCACGGGGGGGGGGGGGGGCACGTGCCCCCCTAAAATTTCCAAGATCGGTTGAACTTTTTTAGACCCCTTTTTTTGACCTCGATCGATTAAATGTATGTGCCCCCCCCCCCCCAAACATCAGACTCTGGCTACGCGCCTGGTACAGAGATGGGGAAGAGGGAGCGGGAGAGGCGTGGAGAAAACAGACAGGCAGGCAGAAATAACAGAGAAGGATGTTAATAAGGGTGAAGTTGACAAGGGTCTGAATAAAAACTCCTACAACAAGTAAGTCTATATTATTATTTTTCATTTTCATTGCTTGAATAACACGATCACTGATGAAACCTTGTTTCTGATTGGCTCATTTGCAGCCAGTTGCAAGATGTCAACCAATCGTAATTACTGATATTAACTTTATCAAGGACATTACCTGTTTCGAAACCGACGAGTCCTTCAGCTTTGCCGTGTTTTCATCATCCTTGAGAAAATGGTTGCTTTCACTTTCTGCATTCGAAAAAAATAGGTAATGAAATGTTGACGAAATATAATTAGAAATCAATTAATTTAGATTGATACCAATAATTTAAGTGTCAAGCGAACATGAAAGTCGTGAAGTGTGCATGGAAAAGTTTGACAAAACACTTTAGAAGAAAACGATCAACGTGTACATTTTTTGCAAGCCGCTAAATCAAAATTTTTTCAAAAAAAAGTCTTTAATTTATTACAATGATGTTGGATTATTGTTTTCCAAGAACCCTGTAGGTTTATGGGCATTGTTGTTCTGGATGTCTTCGGAATCATACTAAGGTCTTGGATAGTTTTCCGGGAGATGCCAAAAATTGGGAGGGGGTATCGAGAACATTCTTTCTTCAAGGGAAACACTTCAAAGGAACGATGCCTCATAACCCTTGCGCCCATTGCACACGAGATGTCATTTCGACTGCGTTTATTTCGACTTATATTCTTCAACTGCTCTTCAAGCCTGTGAAGACAATTAGCTCATACGTCAGTGATCGAACACAATATTTGCATTGTTCAAATTCTCTCAATTATATCCGTTGCAAACGAGCCGTTGTTTTCGCTGACGTAGGGCGGCGTTATCACCTGCTATATTCAAGCTTGTGAGACAATTAGCGCATACGTCGGTGATATAACGCAATGTATGCATTTCACGTTCATACGGCGCGTCACATGCCATGTCCGTTGCTGACGCAGCCCTATGTCAGCAAAACATAGCCGCGCCCAGCAAAACAAGGCTCCGTGTGCAACGGGCAGAATTGAAAGAAGGTGAGGTGCATGTGTCAGTGGATGGTGTAGGCTTACATACCTCGTTCTGACACAACTCTTCAAAACTCCCGGGGATGTTTCTGTTTCTTGGCAAACTTTTCAAGTTCTTCCTGATCCGGGACCATTATTCCTACCAGACAATCCTGTAAAAAACCAAACAAACAAATAGAGAAAACAAACAAATTAACAAACAAAAAACAAACAAACCAGCAAGATTTTGAAAGTACTAACATTAAGCCAGCCATCACCTCATATTCGGGGAGCGAGGATGGTCTGATTGTCATTCTCATATTTTATCTAGTTTATTTTGATAACGAAATTAAATTTTCATCATAACAAAGTGTCAAACTCTTTGGTCGATCTCTTTGCTCTCTCTCGCAAAAACCAAAAAAAAAATCAAAGTCCATATATTCATCCACGATGCGTCACCTCCTCCAGCACCCCCCCCTCCCCCCCCCCCCCCCCCACCACGCCCGGCGCGGGCCAAATTGTCCGCGTACGCCTGGGGAATTCTCACCCCCCCTCTTAAATCAATTTCCTCTAAAGGAAATCAATGAAGTACCAATCAATGTGTGTAGGATCTTCAAAACGTTCTTATTCCCAATTCTTACTCATCATACTTTCTCAATCTTTATAACATCCTTTCCTTTTAGTTGTTTGTTCTTCTGTATTTATTGAATTCAAATTTAAGGGTAGACTCGAAATTGCCTTCAACCTTTAACCTATGACGTCATACCTTGCTACTGTCACCCGTCACGAAAGCCTGTGCGACCAGGGGGTTCTCTGAGGTAGAAGTTTTCAATCTTCTCTGGAGCGATGTAGACGCCCTGTGATAGCTTGAAGATGTCCTTTCT
>JAVYIG010014622.1:0-40515 GCA_035222895.1 Strongylocentrotus droebachiensis | reverse complement strand
TGCTAGTTTTGAGAGCTCATTCAGGATTATTTCATTATGAAAAGTCCAATGAACTCCCGTCCGTCCCAGTACGGTACGGCGGCAGTATGGACTTCTCAAAATCAGTGAGAGAGAGAGAGAGATAACAACAGAACGTATATTCTGTACGGCGCATCCGCTAGCTGCACGCTCATGCAGCATGCATATCGGGCTAGGCTCGGCATCAAGCCGGGGCATCAAGATGGGGTATGAGGCGTGGGACCTGCCAAAATTGTCATGATTGCGACATCTTTGAGCAGGACCCACAGTCTCCTAGTTGTGGATATTTTGGCTGTCTACCTGTGGCTCACAGTGTGGCACATTCATGTGAGTAGTTTGCCCTATAGTTTGATCGCAATAGACCTAGTAGTAACACTTTCAAACTCATTTTCCTACACCCATGAAAATGAATATGTGGGACTTGGATCTAGACCTATGTAGTTTTGTACTGTAGTGTAGGCTACCCTAGTTCACACACAGCTGCATTACTAATACTATCCTGGCTGTGTATGAAAGGGATCGTTTAACAATGTTAAATCTGAGATGCAAGGGCCTACATGTTATCAGTGTCTGTGATATGGTGTAATATTAAAGCCCTAAAATAAATAGTGCTTCAAAATGATCAAGAAGAAGGATGATATGAGGGGGGGGGGGGGGGTGTCTGCATGTCCTGAGATAGGGGGTACATTGAGCAGTATTCCGGATTTAGGGGGGTCTCCAAGGCAGGAAAAGCCCGTGAAAAGCCCGCGAAAGGGGGGTTCGGAAATGTTGGCAGTACTCAGATAGGGGGTCTTTTCAAAAAGAGGGTACAAGCATACGCGTACCCTAAATAACACTGAGTGGGGGGGGGGGGGGGCCGGGGGAGCAATATGCTGAGTGCTCCAAATTCAAATTGTTATTTTTATTGCATACCGCAAATGGATCTATGAACATTACAATTAATGATAAAGTTCAGTAAAATGATGCTATATACTCACGCCTCATCGCACATCTCGTTTTGTGTTTTCTTGGTATGGTTGAGAGTCCGATAGAAGCCCTCCCGTAGGTCACGTGTTGGTTTATAGCCGCTGCTATACAGTCGTTTTAATAAATCGTCATCCTCTCCACCCCACCCCCAGTAGAAATTAGAATAACCATTCGATTTCGTCATCTGTTCTTCTGTCACCCCGACGACGCCACCAAACAGGAGTGCGTATGCCGGTCTGAAAGATAGTGTGACTAACATGGTATCAACAAATTTCGAGGAATCTTGTCAAGCGCGGTTTTAAATACTATCCCATATAGAAATCATGGTTGCATTACGTACTGCGTCATTATAAATTTCGCTCGTTTAAATTGGTGATAAAAATTGTATTAGGTTTTTTTTTTAATGTCTTTGCAATCATTATAAAAATAATAGTAGGCGATGCAGTATGGGACATGGCTGTCAACACATCGGGACACTGTGAGCAGCAGGTGGCAGTATACATAAATCCATACCGTCAGTACAATATTCTGGCGAACAGAGCAACAAGACCAAGCTCTGTAATTATTAGGATCTTTGTCCAGTAGTGCCGTGTTTGTGTCATCGAACTGGATCGACCAAATCAATTGATTCATAATACATATATATATATAAATATATATATACAGTATATATCTTTCCCGTAACATGAGAGTAATTTTAATAGTTTCATACTTTAATTAAAGTTAATGTTAATTGTTATTGTATAATTGTTTTAAATGGAAGCACGCTACAAGAGTCCTATCTCGCACCCCGGGGCAACGTGTCTGACACGGCCGGTTGCAGCAACTACTCCGAAGATCAAGATTTAATCTTGAGCTAAGGAGACACGAACAAACGAAGTACAATATTATGTCTTTAAATCTCATTTCCTCTAATATTCAAGTGTCCCTTTTGCCCCTTCAATAATAGAGTCGAAACGTAGTTGAGCAATCTAAAATCACCCTTTTTAAATGGTTTACGAAATTATAATGGACATGCATAAGTGGTACATACTTAAATTCCATCTCCTCTGGCCTGGCACAGAAATGTCTAGGCATGCCATCGCATCCGTAGTAGTTTGCCCCTCTCATTGGTATCTGGTCTATATCATGAAATACAACGCAGTCCCACCGACCAAACTTGAGGGCTTCTAGATACCCGATGTTTTTCATCATCCCGCGGTTGAAAATCATAGTATTGTCCTGTTGAAATAAAATAAAAACCGGCTACTAAATATATAAATGAATGACGATATGAATTGATAAATGACTAGATGAATAAATAACACATAAGCAGAATAAATCATTCAATCAACACATAATGATGATAGAAATAATAACAACAAATATAATATTAATACTGATAAGAATGATAACCATAACATGATCATAGTAATACTACTATACTAACATTATTGCAATAATAATTATTGTAGTAATACTACTAGTACTAATAATAATTATAATAATGATGATAATAATAATAAGGAGAAAAAGTAAAGACGAGAAAGAGAAAAGGGATAAAAATGGACCAAAGAAGAAGAATATTTCAGTTCGTTGTTAGCTTTGGGATATAATTATGACCCCCCCCCCCCAAAAAAAAAAAAAAAATCAAAAAAAAATCCACGGACATTTTACACATGGAGACGTCCTACTCTGAGCATGTTAGAATAATCACTGCCAAATTGATGGAGGTGCTTCATTAACACCTTTTGTTTGCCCTAATGAGAAGGATACTTCCACCTGTGTATCAGAGAACGTATCGTCGGTGAATAAATGAATAATGATTACATAGCTTTCACGAGCACGTATGCAGTATTCGTCTCGATGGGTTTTCCAAGTTTGTAGACAAAACAAAAATTCTCTGCCCATGCGAGAAAAGACGCGGGAAAAAGAAATAAAGGATGGCATACCTGTTCTGAAACGAATATCCGAAACTCGAGCATTTGCAACTTGAGAAGATGTACAAGGTTTCGTATTAAAATGGACAGATGGTTGTGCCGATTTCTGAACGGGATAACGATGGCTACCTGCAAATAATTAAACAAAACAAAAACAAAAAACATTTAAAGTACAACCGAACAGTATTGTGGGTAACATGAGATTGCGTAAATGCCATTTCCATTATGAATTTTCACATTGTAATTGCCACTGTCAGTGTCAAGCCATTGTAATGAGCATCCATTATTTCCTGATCAAACGAAACTTGGGGTGGGGCACATCACATGTTCCTAATGCCCCCCCCCCCCCCCCAATCGCCAATAAGAATTACACCTACATGTAACCATAACTCTTCCTCTAGTTGTAATAGTCTAAAGGGAGTTTGATGAATTATTTTCACTACCTGCACTTCTTCAACATCCGCATAGTAGGCCTATATACGATGGCCAATAAACTGGGAATTATTTCTTCTGACCCTTTGTCATGATATGAGTGTGTCAATATGGTTTATTCTTGACAGATAAAGTTTATATTTTCTCAGAAATATTGTTGATCAATCTCAAAGACTCTTTTGATTTTCAAAAATGTTATCTACGCATCAAACGAGTCATAGAGATTGAGCAATAAAGTTATGAGAAGATATAAACTCTAAGTCATGGAAAAAAGCACGGATAAGGGTATTCTAACTTTACATGCAACAGTGTACTTCACCTTCCATTTAGGCTCACAATCCAGCGGCACCCAATGTCCACCCGCGTAATACGTGTAATTGCCTATTCGTATTCCCCTCTCGTTCTCTCGCCTGTATCCATCGTGGTTAATGAAACGACTGGACGGGAGTCTGTTCATGACGTGGTCTAAGATGGCGCGCATTCTAGCCACATAGAGCACGACACTCGTTCTCTTCTTGCCGAAGATCGAATCTTCTACGATCCCGAGGTCGATCTCCTCGGTGTGAGCTTGGAATCGGCTGTTGAGCTCTGCAAGCGTGATATTGAAGAAAGCAAAGGAAAACAAAAAGAGAGAGGGGGGGGGGGGGGGGCAATCAAAGTTATTTTTTGGAAAATTAATTGTCTGTAATGGGCCAAGACACAACGTATTATATCGACTGTTTCACCCTAATCACAACAAATTGTTATGCCTAGTATGTTATCAATAACAATAGACTGAATATTTTTAATATATAGGCCTAAACAAATATAAATATCCTTTATAAATGTGCGCGGAAACGCCACACCCGTACATCCACACATGAACAAATACTCAATATCATCTCGTCCCAAAACTATCAATCCTTTTTTTTTTAATCAACAACAACAACAAAAAAAATCAAAAAAAAAATCGATGTCTTGATTAGTTTAAAAATAATTTGTTTTCTTTTTGCTTTACAGAGTAAACCAATAAAAGAGCGAGAATCAATTATCCCTCGATTCAATCACAACCCAGGCGTCTATTGATTTTTCTTTCCAATTTTATTTCCAGTTTCCATTTCAAGACAGGACTTATTTTGAGGCCTAATCACATGATGGCAACACTGCTACACTGTTCTAATAAATGTTATACATGCATCTCTCAAAACAATATGCATGGGTAAAAACTTTAGGAAAGTTGAACAAGTGGCAAATTTTGATCGGACTCATGAAAAAGTGATTTTTAGCCTCTCATTATGTTGTCAATAAGCTAAATTTGCTTTGTTAAATACCTGGCATCAAATGCATTATGATAATGCAAAAAAAATAAAATGGATCTACTGTGTGCAGAATTTGTTCCTTTTTACTCAAACATGTTTATAGGCCTAATTTGGAGATCTCACAATCATTACTGGTTGAGCCAAGCCACAAAATATGGAATGGGTGTGGGTTGCGTAGTTTGATCTAGTCCAGAATGGCCTATTTAATTTTGATCTCCACCACACCAACGTAACGCCCCCTCTCCCTACTTACTTGCTACCAGCCGATGATGGCGTGATCATTAAATTAAGACGCCCGGCGAAAAATAGTTCAGAATCTGGCCTATTTAATTTTGATCTCCACCAAACCAACGTAACGCTACCTCTCCCTACTTACTTCCTACCAGCCGATGATGGCGTGATCATTAAATTAGGCTGGGATGGTGAGCATATTAAATTATGAGTTTGTTGATAACGCCATCTTCGACGGCTTGCATCAAGTGTGTAGGAAATTATGTTAAAGGACCGGGCAGATTCTGGAATAAGTTTGATCGAGAAGTACCTTCAGTCTTCACTAACCCCCCCCCCCCCCCCCACTCCGTGAACGGAGGGATACCATGCGTGTTCCCCAAAAGTCCGGTAAAGGGGTACTTTTCACGCACCAAAGTCCGGCTCGTAGTACACCAAAGTCCGGCTCGTATTACACAAAAATCCGGCCCGTATTGACTTTTACACACCGGACTTATCAGGGGGGTGTTTTCAAAAGGAGGTAGCATGCATAGTTTATGCGTACCCTAAATAACACTGGTTGGGGGGGGGGGGGGGGGGACTATTCACGCTCTTCGATTGATAACACCGTCTCAGATTACAAAATATAATCTTCGAAGCATTATTAATGGTGCCACTGGTTCATGATAAAAAAAATAAAGCTCACCTTTTCTAAATCCAAGCTTGCAAGATTCGTCCGTGATCTTAGTCCCTTTACCTAAAATAGAATTAGAAAGAAAAACAATGAACAGGGACCCGTTTAAAGGTAAAGACCAGTAATGGTCATGCAATTGCATTGTGAAAGAAACGTTGTGGAATCGATCAGAAAAGGTTGATCATCTAGCATCTGCAAGGTTCTGGAATCATCAAAATGACAAGAAATTTGGCCCATTCTTCGTAAAGTTACGAGCACTATACACAGAAAGAAAGTATACGGGACTACCCTATATCTCTCACACGACCATGAGAGAAACAAATTTACCAAATATATGAATTAGTAGGCGGTTTCCCGGCAAATTTGTTATCATCATGTATTAGTCAAAACATATTCTTTCACATGATTGGTAATGAGAGCTTCCATTTCATTTTTTGAAATTGGGGCGTTACCAATACTGGTCTTTACCTTTAAAAAAACGTGTCAACAGTGACATTTTGTGATAAGCAAGGGAAATCCTTGGTTATGAGCAGATTTGTTACTGATATTTGTCATAATTGGAAAAAGGCTTTGTGAAACGGGTCCTATAGGACTTATTTCCTATTTGATAAAACTGTGTTTTAGTGCACAATACTCTCTCTCTCTGTGGTGTTTTGCCAATTTTAGGCCCACACGCCAGAGCCTTATTTTGGTTCTTTCTGCATTACTCTCTATATTTAGTTTCCTTCTTTATTATGTCATACCATGTGTCACCGTCCTAGTCTGACACTGTCCTTTGGTAGGTAAAAGATCATATGATTTTCTTTTTTTTAAACATTTTATTTTTCCTTTTCATATTCCTTTCCTTATTACCTACAAAATGAAGTAATTAGCATTGACAAAAATATCTAATAACAAAACTACAATTAACAGAGCTCGAGTTCTTACAACACAGGCTATTATCATTCAGAAATATCAAGTTCAAGTTCACTTTATTCAATACTTTCATTAAAAATATACAAAGGAAAACAAACATATAAAAGTTGAAATATAATACATGTATCAATATATAACATGAGAATAACACAAGTGGAGAAGATATGAGGAACAAGAGGAAAATATTCTAAACATGTACATTAATGAAAGTATTTGGAGACTAGACAGGAAGGCCGGGTCTTATGTAAAAGTCTATCTCCAGTAATTGTATACAAAAACTTAGTACATTATTTAATTTTTTTTTTTGTTATAAAAGGAAGAAAAAAGGAAATAATTTGCATTCACACATACACTCTCTCCCAAACACACCAACACACACTTTTCAGTCTGATGAACATTAATAATAAAGGTTATTGCACTATTGAGTATTGTCTTAGCAAATACAGTTTAAATTTTCTTTTAAAACTATTTAGTGATGGGCTCAGTCGATTATCTATCGGTATTTCATTCCAAATTTTGGGACCCCTGAAAAAAATTGTATTTTGGAAATATACATATTATATCAAACATAGCAATCAACAAATAACATTTTGTAATATCAATTTGTTTTGTATTTATAAACCAATGAGACATTACATTCGATATTCTGCATGGTAATGTTATATACATAAAAAGATATGTATACATAATTGTAAAAGACCTAGTTGCTATTTTTAGCTTTGTGTCTTCTTTTCATTCTCTCTTATAACCTTTCTCTTTCATTCCTCCTTTCATTGTTCTCGTTTGTTTCTGTCTCTGTCTGTCTCTCTGTCTCTCTCTTTCTCTTCTACCTACCCTTTTCCTGCCAGCTGCCTTCCGAAGACATGACGTCATCGTATTCTGTGCCATTGGATTTCCTGTACAACCCGGCATTCACATCTGCCCTTGTTCTGCCTGTTCTGTTATGCCGCCCTCTATGATTATGGAACGGGCCAGTTCTGTTCTCATTTGTATTGCGCAATGGTTGCTTGATATTCCATTCTATGGCATTCGACGAGTACAACAAAAACATAGAGCACACATTATTAATGCGAAAGTAGGCCTAAATCAATCTCTTCACTCGGTTACAACAGTGTAAAATACTTTGTCTGAAATCTGTTATTTCCTGCACATGGTCATAATTATTAATTGAAGATTCCCTCAACATTCCCTTTATAATAATTATTTCCCAATTCACTAATATTACCCTGATCCTTGCACTGTTGAGCTATCATATCGGATAATACATGAGAATTACTAGGAGTTACATACAAGAACGCGTATAATTATGAAAAACCCAAGGTATAGAGTTTCTACGATTTGTTGTTGTAATACTCTTATAGCCGCTGTTTATTCATCTTCATAATATATGTATGTATTTCAAATCATCCTTGTTATTCACTGTTTTCGGTGACATTAAAGGAAGATGGTCGTCATTTTCCGTGTGCAGAAGGTCATAATTTGCTGAAACCAGACGTTGTGGAAATACCATTAGTATAGGTGTACAAGTCTCACATACAGCAAACCCGTAGGCTCACCAAGAAAATAATACCCCCCCCCCCCCCCCCAAGTCTGTCAGAGAGTGTTTTGGTGCGGGATATATTTAAGATAACGAATTTACTATACAAATTATATGGGGGGTGGGTTTAAAACGCAGAGCATTGCTTAAAGCCTGTTTGTCATAAAATTGAAGGCTAATCCTGTTAATTGACAACATCTTTTATTTGGTAAACACCCGAGTGGTGTCGAATTCCCCACGAGAGGCCACTATTATGCGTCTCGAACGTATTAAGTAAAGGATTTCTTACTAAAACTGGTTTGTTTTAATAAAGGCCTATACCTTTATATATAGTTTCAAAACCATTATTGTCAACTGAGTCAATTGAATGTCGGAATTGGAGACAAACGAGCAAAATAAATATGAAATGTATATCATTACAGAATCGAATGAGTAGGATCTACACAAAAAGAAAGAAAGTTATTGATCATAATGATGATCAAGATTGATTATGATGATGATGAAAACAATAATAACACTACTTGTAGTACTACTACTATTTCTACTAATAAAAATGTGAATACAAATCATTATAATGGTAATACAAAAATAAAATAAAAATTAATATTAATAGCAATAATAGTAATTCCTAGCATAATAATAATAATGTTAATGATAATAACAGTAATTATTATAATGATAGTAATGATAATATTAATAATATTGATAACAATGATACATGTATTAATAATAACGATACTGATAATAATGATAATATTAATAATGATGATAACAATGATAGGCCTTAAATTCACATACCTTCAGGACGTTCTAGCAGTTTTCTCCTGAGCTCGAAATCATCATGATATCCGAAGAAAAATGAGTAGAAAGCACAGATGAATAGGATGGTGATCCACGCAAATGGGTTATATACCGTCCTCCTCAAGTTTCGCCAGCAAAACCTGCAGAATTAATAATAAAAATAAAAATTGTATTTCATTATTTCATACAGCATATTACGTGATGTTTTTAAAGGCCCACTGCGCTATTAATAGCTACTTGCGCCCTCTATATAGCAAACAATGCCTAAGTGGTGACCGTTGGTCCCCCACGCTTGGTCCCCTTTCTTATGTAACTTAATTGAGAGCTGATTTGATGAGATAACCACCTGTCAGTGACCATGTAGGGAGGTCTAATCCCTCCTGGCCAAACTAGTGCAGATAGGCTTTAAAGACAGGACATTTTCCGAAGAAGTCATAACACGGAAGCTGAATCACAATTTAGAGATGTGTGTCATCCTTTGCTTAAATATCACATTGTGCTAACTATACACTACATTTTAAATCATGTAAATTAAGAGCCCCTCCCGACCCCCTCCTCCAAATAAAAAGTTAATGCTCCGCCCCTGATATAATAATACCATTATTGGTGTCAGGGATATTACGGGAAGGAAGCGAACGCGACACTTCCGGAATATACGCGATATCTTTCTAGAACAGGTTGGCACTCTCACAATACTGTATATTATTCCCGCCTCAAAAATAATAAATGAATGAATGAGTGATGTGAGTTAGGTAGAATCATTGTTTTGCATTCAAAGGATTATACACCAAGTATTGGCAATGTGTAAAATTATTGGAAAATGTGCTGTTACGTTCATTAGACCTTTGACCCCAAATCAATACAAACTGCCGGAGTGCATGTTTTATTTTCTCCTTAATTCTTAATTTTGTTCGTTTTCAATTATGCATTGTATTGAAAATGCTCATCTATTGTCATAAATGATTAAATTCTTAAAACTGTAATGAATTAATTACTTTGCTAACTGAATTGCTCGGGGCTTGAGTGCTAATGCCTTTGTTTACAAGTTTCCTTAATCCATTGTATTTTTAAATTCACCCTCTAGATTATGTCTTTCTCTACTGCTACGGTTTTTAAAATCTACAATGCCTAATTTTATCAGGAACCTATAATATACAAGCACTGATTTTCAATAGGTTCCTTACATTCCCCTTAATATATCATATAAGATAAGTATCATTGAGACGTGCTCGTAATACATTTAGATATACATGTATGTAATTTATATTTTATATGTCTGTCTAAATTTTTTTGTGAAATGTGGAACAAATAAACGTGAAACTTGAAACTGGAATGTTAAACGACAACTGGCAACAAAGATGACTAGAACGACGAAAAAAAGAAGAGAAATAACAGCATATATATATATATATATATATGAATGAATAAATAAATGATTAAACAAATGAATAAAACAAATAAATAGACAAATAAATGCATAAATAAATGAAGACGTAAATCAATCGATCAATCGATGAAAACATCAATTGATTGATTGATTAATTAATTAATTTCTTAATAAATAGATAAACAAATAAATGAATCAATGATTAAACAAGCAGACACAAATACAAACAACATTCTACATGATTAATGGAGAATAGATAAAGAACTACAACTCGCTTACTGGCTTTTAACATGTTGTCAAAGTGGAGGTTAAACATTCTCACGGGGTAATTGTAATACCTTTGTAATACATTGTAAAAGAAACGCCGGTTTGGAATCGATCAGAAAAAGTTGATCATGTAGCATATATTGCTGTGTACTGCAAGGTTCTGGAATCCTCCGAATGATAATAAATTTGGCACAGTCGTAGTAAAAGTAACAAGCACTGTGCACAGAAACTGTCAAGTGTACAAAATTCATAATTCATATTTTACATTATTAGTTTGTTAACTTTGTTTATTGTAAGACATTGTTGAGTACTGATTCTTTTTTTAATTTTTTTTAAAGCATCGATTGTAAAAGTAAATTCATTATTTTTTGTTTTGTTACATTCTCTAAACTGATTTGTACCAAAATACTTTGTTTAGCTGTTTAAGGGGTTAGGCTCGACTAGCACATGTGCTATTATCTGGCCCCTTTTACCAACCAATAGTTTCTCTTCCTGTATATGTAATTATTGTATAAAATGTATGAAATGTATTGCTGTTGGTAAATAAATCAAATAAAATACATGTATATGGGATTACACACACCTGTGGCATAACAACAAATTAGACCCACATTTTTAATCTGTTACGTGTCACATTATAAAGGCATTTGATGAGCCATGCTTTTCAGGGAACATTTTTAATCTGATGTTCTTCCACACTTGCATACTTACAATGAAAACGTTCACAAATTATATTTTACCTCTCCTCAGAACTGAACTTTCTCTATAGTTATCGAAAAAAATTATGGTCTCGATTGGGGTAAAACAATCAAAGCCTAAAAAGATACTGCCGACATTTTGTCTGTAGGAATGTTATAGCGTTACTACAGAAATGAAATACCCATCCTATTGCACATTGTGCCAATATTGCATGGATTTGATTCCCGGTCTATTGAAGCTTGAGCCATTAGAGCATATGGAGTTGAACAATCAAAAGTATATCTTGGAGAAAGAAAAAAAGAAGATTATAGATGTAGCTTTTGATTAAGCCTAATTATAAATTGGAAAACAATACTCACATTCTGACGATGGTTTTATGAAGACTATTTCGATGATCGGTATTTTACCACATCTGTATATGGTCGGTTTAATACTGAGATCTTGTTATGAAAGTGTATCATGCGATCTCGTCTTCCTTCCAGTGCAAGCCGCAGTAGCACAGATTGATACCGTTCTATTTCGGCAAGAGTTGTTGATCAAAATGAAAGCTGAAAAAGGGATACCGGCTTCTAAGTAATAGATACGCAAAATGGCTCAAATTCTATATCCTGGTGATCGTTTATCCTGTATTGTACTTTCATTATGTCCTTAAAGGTACTATGTCTCATTTGCAGACCAAAAAATGAAAAGGGTAATTTTAATGACATTTGAAAGATAATACCAATTTTGGACTTCCCACAAACCAAAAGGGCTTGAAATTGTCTTTTGTATATGAAAATCCTGTCTTGTAGTTTTGTAATGTCCTTCAAGGTACTATGTCTCATTTTCAGACCAAAAAAATGAAAAGGGTAATTTTAATGACATTTGAAAGATAATACCAATTTTGAACTTCCCACAAACCAAAAGGACTTGAAATTGTCTTTTGTATGAAAATCCTGTCTGTAGTTTCGTAATGTCCTTAAAAGGTACTATGTCTCATTTGCAGGCCAACAAATGAAAAGGTTAAATGTCAATGACATTTGAAAGATAATACTAATTTTGAACTTCCCACAAAACAAAAGGGCTTGAAAATGTCCTTTGTATGAAAATAATGACCGTTAGTAGTCGGATCGAATTTAGCGATTTCAGTCGTTTAATTAAATAGTCTGATTTTCGGACCCTCGTACCGAATGGTCGTACCTTTTGTGCTGCACAAAAAGTCAATCAGTTTTATTTTTGGCCATTACTAGAATTGCGTTATTGATGTAGACAAATATTCATGTACCCTTTACAGCTCGTTATTACCAAAGAAAAAAAAAGAAGTGAGTCAGTCACTCAATAGTGTATGACAGTGAAGTCTAGCAAGTAAAGGTTTCCTTGCATAATTTGAACACTAGGTCATTGCTAACGTTTAAATTTCATAGATAGGACATACGTACGTGACATATTCATAATTCCTGCAAAGTTCTACAGAACTTGATGCTGTCTGCAAAAGGGATACACTACCTTAAAGGGGCAGTCCACCCTGAAAATAAATTGGTTTGAATAAAAGTAGATTTTTGTTTTTACTTCATTACTTCTACTATTTAAACAATTGGAAGAATGTCTATTCGTCGTGGTAAACACAACTCTTTTTGATTACAAGTATTAAATGTGATTTGAGAAAAATATGATAATTTACATTTATTTTAAGGCTTTCATGATGAATTTTAATTAAGGGTTTTCTTTTAAAGATGGAAGTATTCATCAAAAACAACCATTAGATGATTTCCAGATGTAGCGCGCCCTCTCCCAGTAAACACTCTGTTCAAATGAAAACAATAATTTTCATTTTCCATTCAGAAACGATACCATAATCGTCTTATAAAAGCACTTAATTGACACGAAAGATTAAAGAAAAAAAAGCTTTCGGTTCAATTATTTAAAACCTTGTTTTGACACAATTACACAATTATCCCTCGATTGAAAATGCATATTTTCAGTTTCCATTAATCAAAGACAATTTTTTTTCTGGTCACGCGATTACATTCTGGACATTTTATTGTTGAGAGGTTGGTTATGTAGTACAACCGGTGTATATTGTGAGCTTTTTTAAATCCTACGTTGCTAAGAAATCGATTAATTCGATACAAATTTTCAAAAGGAGACTTAAAATCTTTTTGAATAGTGACTAGGTTGTTGAATTCCCAATCAAATTGAATTTGTAGTGTGACTTTATGCAACTTTTATGTTTATGTAACTTTGATTGTTTCTTTTTATGTATTATTTATCATTGTTTTGCGTTTAAAAATGTTTTTTGTATTACTCAATCAGTTTTTTTTTTCTTCTTCATAATAATATAATAATTAATCATGAATAATTTTACACGGGGGCCTGAACCCTACAAACTTTGCCCTTTAGTCGGGTCTCCTTCCCTTTCAATTTCATGTTTTGTTAATGTATCATTATTGTACAAATTGATCTATAAATTATGGAAATTAATATGTGAATATGTAAAAATGTACCATCATTGTTATTACGAAAAATTGAAAGAGACAAAAAAATGTAATGAAATAAATTGAATTGAATTGAATAATTTTAAATCTTGAAGTCACGTGCACTACAAACAGATTTGGGAACACACAGCTATTTCCTGTCATATTTCGAAATATGGTCTTCTAGTCATAAACATGGAAATAGATTGCACCCCTTAGCCAGTAAAAGTTCAATTCAATTGATAGCAGTAGTTTTCAGTGTTCAGTTCTTATCAGAGAAACAGTCAAAGAATTATTGTCATAATACAGCACTCCATAATTCTTTACAAGCTAAGATAATACATCTTCTGCTTCAATGATTTAGAATCTGGTGTCGAAAGAAATTGTGGAAAACGGTGGCATATATTCAAATCCAAACTTTAATGATTTCAACCAAACATGCGTATCAGGATGATTGTCCTCCTGGACAATAACCCCCCCCCCCCGCAAAATTACCCCCAAGGATAAAAAACCATGGCAAATTAACCAGACTCATTAAAGGGGAAGTCCACCCTGATAAAAAGTTGGTTTTCATAAAAGCATTTTTTTTGTCGGGGGGGGGGGGGGGAAGAATTATCCACGGGGGTGGTTGTCATGGGGAAGGGGGTTGTCATGATTGTCCCGTTGGTATCGGGGATGATTGTCCAGGGGGTTTATTGTCCTAAAACCATACAAACATGTATACAGTACATGTAATATTTTGTTTTTGCATTTTGAGGTCTTTTTCCTTTATATTTGAAAAGCAGAAGAAAAAAAGTATGTAAAAGGTATTACGAGTAATTCCATGTAATATATTTCGGAAGAAACACACAGTAGTCCGTTAAGATTTGTCATTCCTGGTTATTTTCATCCTTTCTTTTGCATTTAATTATTTATGGTACTCTATAGTTTTGAAATTTGTTATACAATGTTATAACACAAAATTGAGAATGATCCTCATTGGCTGTTTTGGGTGATTTTAATCAATAAAATTTGAATTGAATTGAATAAACTCAGGTGAGGCCCATGAAGAAGATGAGTCTCAAGCCCCTCCTCCCCCAAGCCCCGATAGCCCGCCTTCAAATATTTTGTCTATATACATCCGCGCCTGGTACATAGAACTTACTTTAGTCACCACAATCGGTGAAAATTGGACCGTTATCATAAGCGGATAAGAGTAGACCATTGTTATTCACTCTGGATTTCAACCAGCAAGCCGGCCGGAAAACAGGCCATTTCCGATTCAAGTTCGAGTGTACTATTTTGTGACCTCATTGCCCTAGTTAGCGTCTTATTTTTTTCGTAACCAAGCGATATCCAAATTCAGCTCGCGAAGGAAACCTGCGCATGCGCGAATCGTAACCGTTAGGGTTAGTAATAGGGTTATAATAATCATGTAAACCCACTTTTCATCAACCCATCGTTACCTAAATCGGTAAGGACAGCGTAATAGGACGTTGGAGTTGCGGGTTCGAATTTCATTATCTATTCATTTCTATGTTTTCCCTTTATAAATAGTGAGGCAAAACAACCTCTTTCCAAGCTTTTGTAACTTGACACGATTGACAAGATGTATGGAAATGAGTTCATACTGGAATCTGGGCTCGCTTGGTACGACAAAATAATACGCGCCCCTCTTCGACCTCCTCTTTCTTTCGTAATGGCCTTCCCCCTCCCCCTCTCTCTTTCTCTCTATGTCTCTCTGTCTCCCTCTCTCTCTCTCCCTCTCTCTCTCCCCCCTCTCTTTCTCTCTCTCTCTCTCTCTATCTCTCTCTCACTACAGTGTTTTTATCTCGTTATTTTCCTCCCGGAGGCGCCTTTCCGTTATACACAATGTTCAGTCCGTGGAATTCGGTGAAAATTTCGCTTTTGCGGTTGGAGAGTGGAATCTTACCTATATTGATCTCCATGGATCTAACCCATCTTTTTAATTGCTCATTGTTCGTGCTTTCAATCAAAAGTAACGTAATATAAACGGCATGATGTTTTTTTTTTAATAATTGAAAATGAATGCATGCATGGTATGAATTTCGCTATAGTTTCACATTCCAGTTGGTAATACAGTTGGCACACCTATGTATACGGAAAGAAACCCATTTATTCCATTGACCATGAACCTGTTTCGGGACGATTTATAATTTAAATGGCGAGAAGCACGATCATACATTTGCAGTTAGACTCCTGCGCCACCAGTTTGCATGAAGCAGTGATGAATATTTAGCTAAATGTGTAAAACGGAAACGTGCCTCCCCGAACAGATATACCGACATGACCACTATTAAACCCTAGATGGCACTCAACCACTCTGTAGCAAAACATCTAAACAGATGACGACAAAAGGAGCCGTGCTTTTGAATACAAAAAGCTGTGAAATATATATTACAAATTTACAACGGTAAACAGCTATTTGATAAATAGTCACCTTGAAATCCTAACTCGACTGAAATTTCAGTGAGGTGGACAGGTCTGCCAAATTTGCTGACCACAAATAAAAGTTAATAATATTTCATGATTTTAAAATATACACGAAAATCTATGTGCACATGGACTGTTCATTCAGGCTACGTGCTAAACACACACACACGATTTTTATTTCAATAGTTTTTTTTTCTCGGATTCCAAACAATAAAAATAAATCTTAGAAATAGAATACAGTTGTTTTTCATCTTGACATGAATTCAAAACATTTTCATTACATAGATTGTACGATTGATGAAAACAAAAATGAAATCAGTTGTTAAGGCCCGGTCACACAGAGGGGACGCATGCGGGACGCACGGCCGGCGCATGGAAAATTTCCAATTTTGGCCAGTGCGTTGTCGTTCGCTAGGCGTGCGTCATCACTCGTTACTCGTTCGTCGAGCGCGCTGGACCAACGCTGGACCAGCGCTATGCATTCGTCGTCATTCGCTGTGTGCGTCGGGATTTTTTGAGCATGCTCAAAAGTGTGCGCGGAGCTCGACGCATGAATGTACACGCCAAAGGCACGCCAGACGTGCGTTGAGCGCGCTAGACCAGCGCCAGACATACGCGGGGCACACGCCCTGTATACGCACAGCGCGCTAGCTACACGCTGTGCATTTTGTGTCAGCTCACTAGCTTTTCCAAAATCATGACAAAAGTTAGGCACACAACCTTTTCCGATTTCCAATGCGCTGGCCGTGCGTCGTAGAACGCGGTGCATGCGTGGACCATTCGTCCAGCGCGCTAGCAACACGCTGTGCATTCGTGGAAGTTGTTATCATGTGCGCTCTGGGTACGGTCTGTATGCGTACTGTATGCGCCCTGTATGCGCTCAGCGCGCTAGCAACACGCTATGCATTTGGTGTCAAAAGTTGGGCGCACGACAACGCACTGGCCAAAATTGCAAATTTCCCATGCGCTGGCCGTGCGTTCCCCATGCGTCCTCCCTGTGTGACCGGGCCTTAACATAAAACAAATATTCCCATCCAACCAAACTAACAACCACCCCCCCCCCCCACCATGCGACACACACACATCACCCGACCACACATCCACACATATACCACAAAATGTTCCTAGCCTCCTCAGAATACCCCAAATTGGAGCAACAGAAAAATAGAAATAATCTATTTAAAATTATAAAAATCATTTAAACGAGGCTACACACACACACACAATTCATAAATGAATGATACACGCCTTTAAAACTAAAACAACAATATCAACATACACACACGCATTTATGCATGAGCAGGGAGAGAGAGTGATGGAGAAAGAGAGAGAGAGAGACAGAGACAGACACAGGGAGAGACATACAGAGAGCGAGAGAGAGAGAGAGAGAGCTAGAGAAGGCCAGGGGAGACAAAGAGAGAGAGAGAGAGAGAGAGAGGCACAGAGAACGAGAGAAAGGAGAAGATAAATATATAGGGGGGGGGGGGGTTAAAGTAAGGAGTTACCGATAATTGCACATTATCATTGGTAATAATACCAAACAACAATTCATGACTCAACAGTATATTGAGGGTGCATCATTCTTTTTACTGCTACTTTGAATGCAAACTCTGAGTGAATATTCATTTGATCCAAGGGCAGGGAATTCCGGGCCAATTTGTATAACTCATAAATGTGCCGAAGCAGTTTTGGGATTGAATAGGTGAAATTTATTAGACTCTCTTGTTAGATAAGAATATAAGTCTTTTTTTTTAAAGGGCAGTTAAAGCAGTAGGCAATTGGCAGTGGTAAAGACGAAACATAAAGAGTGCAGTCTGTAAAAAGTTGATATCCAAAATTTTGAGGGTATTCAATTAAAAAACAAACAAAGGGGGTGCTATGATCTCTTATAGCGTAGTGTCCCTTTCTATAAACGGAAACTAGTATAGCGAGAACCAGTACAAATACGTATTGACTTTTTTATATCCTAGAATTGAATCGTTTAGACATTTCGAATTCCCCCTTTTAATCAGAAAAAGTGGGTACCCTATGTGCCTTTGTCACTCGCAGAAATATAAGCCATTAATTTTTTTTTTATATATAAACCACATTTTCCATATTCATTAACACATTCATTACAAAAACAGCGGATTGCCACGTCATATATAAACTATGATCGATTCATAACCCGTTGACTTCTGACCTCCCTAATTTCATCGAAAATAATATCGCTAGTGATATTCGTTTGTCTCACAATTTATGGTCAACAAGCGATCTAAAAGATCAAGACGTTTCGTGCGCCGCTGCAACACTGCGTCAGATGATAAAATATAATGTAAGCAAACGTGTTTTATACAAATAAAATAATTCGATCAATTATTAGAACGATAACGGACAAGGACTATTGGCCGAAGCACCAGGGGTGCTCAACCAATCAACGGATCGTTGGCTTGGTGCGGGCCGCCTGGACGGGGAGTGTCATGGCGGCCTCGTACGCATCCAAAATTCGGGGATATCGATCCCGTTGTCTCTGTTGAAAGTAGGGCGCTTTAGCAACGTGATGGAAGGCAAAGAGGATGGGAGAATTCACTCAATGGAGATCGTCCTGTACTATGCTCACGTCTTCATTTGTAACCTGTATGTAGAGCGCTTCCGCAAACACGACGGAAGGCAAATACGAGGGTAACCGGGCAAAAACATCAATCTGCGCATGTGCGAACCAGAATTTGCTCCGTCTTGTTGATTTTCATGACCGTTCTTAGCCATAATAGCGTTTGTTCCGTAAACTCGACGGAAGAGTTGTATCGCCGTACAATAGACCATTTTCATAATGTAATCAAATTGAATACATAAGTCTTTGTGAAGTGCCTCAATACAAATTATTTCATTCACCTGATAAGAATCATAGTATTTTAATCAACAGAATCCGAACTGCACACATTATTTGATCTCGGTTGAGTATATTCTCCTGTCCTCTTTGCCTTCCGTCGCGTTGCTAAATTGCCCTACTAAGGACTTTTCGCGCGGCGACGCAAGGGCTGACTACGGGGTATTTAAATGAGCTGTGACCGTCTCCGTACTCTGGCTCCCGTCGCGATCTATTGCAGTTTCGCAACTCGGAATACGCGGAAGTTTCCGCGCTTGCGTGACGTCAGAAAAGTCGTACCGCCCATTTGCACATGTGAGGGTAAACAAGCACTCTGATTGGCTGATGACGCCACCCCGTACTAGCTCGACTCCCGACGCTAATTCGGCAGAAAACCGTCGTAAGTTTGGATGCTACGAGGAAATTTTCGCTCTGAGTGCGACCCCCGCTAATATTAGCGTTGTAGAAGGGCCCGTCGCCGGTTGCGAAAACTGCCTATTATTTTGATTGAGACGGATATTGATAGCTTCTCTAACCCTCCGTGGGTACCAATGTCGTTCTTGGGAAAGGCACTGAACCCCAACCGCGTTCCAGTCTGGCTGATGCTGGTTATCCCAAGCATATTCGGCTACGGACGAAGTGTTGCAGCGGCGCACGAAACGTCGTGATCTTTTAGATCCCTTGTTGACCATACATTGCGATACAAACGAATATCACTAGCGATATTGTTTTCGATACTACATCCGCAATAAGTAATATATTTAGCATTACTCTCTAATTTGAGTTGGCTTAATACAGGGACCACCAGTTTCCAGTAGGGAATTGGTATCTGGGTTTCGCTCAAACAGTCTCTCCCTCCAATCCTCCATCATCTGGATTCGTCACTGCTAGGCAATATGAAATGGGCAGTTGTAGTAAGACAGAATAAACATCAAGCGATCCTTGACGACCTCTTTACTCGTGTACATAGGAAGTTTCAGTGTGCGGTCATAGTTGTCGTTATCGCAGCAATGGGCCACTGGACATAATCTTGACAACCTGTCTTCGCCAGCCTCCTCGTCGTCGTCGACGGCACGGTCCTTGGGGATCGGGAGTTCAACGATGGTGAGGCTGAGTTTCTGCAATCCACCGACCGGTACGCGATCAGACCCCGCCACAAATACTGCATGAAAACGAAGCACAGGCATGCACTGTAATTTTGGGCCACACACAAAACGTAACTTTGATTTTGCTTTAAAGGGAGAGGATCGAAAGCTCCCCCCCCCCCCACTCAGTGTTATTCAGGGTACGCATATGCATGTTCCCTCTTTTTGAAAACACCCCCTAAGTCCGGTGGGTAAAGTCAATACGGGCCGGATTTTTGTGTACTACGAGCCGGACTTTCGTGCGTGAAAAGTTCCCCTTTTGAATACCGGACATTCTGAGAACACGCATGGTATCCTTCCGTTCACGGAGTGGGGGAGGGTCGAAAGTTTACATTTGTAGAAGGTCGTAATTCGCCGACACCAGACTTTGTGGAAATATCATTAATGGATGTAAAAGTCTGCACATAGCATATTCGTACGTAGTCCATGAAGATATACCACCTAGTCTCTCGGAGAGTGTTTGGGTGAGGGAAATGTAAGATAATGACCTTACCACATGGGGAATAGGTGGAAAAAGACAGAGCATTACATAAGGTTTGTTATCATTATCATTATTCTCATTATTATTATCAATATTATTAATACTATGGATTTTTTTTGGTGGTATTTGTTAGAATTTGTATTTGTTTGGGTGTTGTTGTTGGTAGTGAGCCAACAGGTGTCGGCAACAGGATTTCAATGAGTTAAATGTGGGGAAAACGGAGAGCACAAAGATAGGTGCTCGGGAAGAGGGAAGGTCCCAGGGGGAGGGGGGGGGGGGAGTCAAGCTTCTAGGTTTTGTAGATGCAGACCGGGTTGGGGGGGGGGGGGCAGCATGTCTGTCTGGGATGTCGAAACAGGAAAAGGTGTGTCTGCAACATACAGTATCAAGATTCAGTCAAAGTTTCCCACTTACCTAGAAACTTTCTTTTCTGGTCATCGTCTAGAGCGTGAAAGACTTCCCAAAACATCTTGATGGTTGAATGTGAGTCTGTGTAGGGCAATATATAGCTCGTAGACTGGAGACAATTACATGAAAAAAATAATGCTTAATATTTTTACCTGAAAATTATCCATTTTAAACATTCTAAGGCATTCAAAGATTCAGGTCTCACAGTAATGCGTAAAGCGTATGGGTCTACATGTCACCTGTTCGAAAAGACTTTTAATAAATCAATTTGCAACGCAGCATTCTGTTGTATTGCCTAAAGAAACCATTTAATTGCATATGTTATTGTAATGTTCACATAGGGGCCTATCTCAAAATATGACGCATAGGGCTATACCGAAATTGGCTAAGGTTAATTTTGAGTAAATCTTGGACTTAACGATTTAAATTTAGAACAATTTTTTAATATAAATTGCATTCATTCGCCACTTTCCCCGAAGATATACAGTATGAGTCAAAAAAAAGTTTACACCTAGAAAATTGCTAATTATTTAAAAAATCATCTATGAGTAGTAAATGATTATACATCTTATGAAAGAGTGTTTTTTCCCAAAGGTATCATTTTTGTGTGGTATGTGTTCACGCTTGGATGACGAGGCATTGTTTGCGAGAGTGCAAAAATCGATTTGCGCCAAAGCTGCTTGTGTGATGTTTGAATAAAACAATTGGGATTTGGGTATTAATTCGGTCCCTAAATCCCTAACAAATTTAATCATGCCACACATATCAAATATCGAATATCAAATATCAACGTACATTTGTGCGTGTGTGTGTGTGTGTGAATTTGCTTCTGCAAAAAGCATATCCAATGCATTTCATTTGATACATTAAATTCTTTCTCTCACTCCGGTAATCCCAACATAATACATGCTGTAGGCATCACTTTAGCGCAAGTCGATTTCTGCACTCTCGCAAACAATGCCTCGTGTTCATCCAAGCGTGAACACATACCACACAAAAATGATACCAAATGATTTGGGATAAAACACTCTTTCATAAGATGTATAATACTTTAGTGTTCATAGATGATTTTTAAAATAATTAGTAATTTTCTAGGTGTAATTTTTTTTTGACTCACACGGTATAGGGTAATCATACGATGTGAACTTACAACTGCCAAAATGCTTGGTAAAAAGTACTATCGATAGTAATTATGTATCCCCCCCCCCATCCAACTTCAGGCAGGGGGAAGTAAATATTCTATATTTTGGCCCCTGATTGGACAAAAATTATCCTAGTTGTGTAAACAAAAAAATGCCCAAAGTTGGTTGGATACATAATTAACCTCGTGTTGGGCAATTTTGTATCCAATATTGTAGGAGTAATCGTTGTTTTTGGCAAATGGCAGATCCATGCGTTTAATTTAGCTAGCCTTTACTGACATCACACGAGACCGACAGCTCATAATACTGACAGCCCACAAGACCGACAAGAAGTCGGTCTTGTGTTAGTCTCGTGGGCCGTTGCCCTGTGAGAGTGTGGTGAACTTCGGCTAAGAGCGATAGACTTTCCTCTCAGAACATACCGCTTGAATTCATTAGAATTCAAGAACGGGACATCGTTCTTTTAAAGGTACTATGTCCCATTTGCAGGCCAAAAAAATGAAAAAGTTAAATTCCAACTGCATTTGAAAGATAATACTAATTTAGAACTTCGCTAAAAAGGTGGGGCTCGAAAAAGTCTTAAAGTGGGAAAATAATGACTTTTAGTTGTCAAATCGACTTTAGGGCTATAGAGCCCAAAAGTAATAGTCTTGATTTTCAGACAATAATTGTACCGAATGGTCATACGTTTTATGCTGCGCAAAGATTCAATCAGTTTAATCTTGGCCACCACAAGTGGGTTATTGATGTAGACAAATGCTCATGTACCCTTTACAACTCGTTTCATGTATGTTATTACCAAAGAAGAAAAAAAGTCAGTCAGTCACTCAATAAGTGTCTGACAGTGAAGTATAGCAAGTAAACGGGTTTCCTTGCATAATGTGAATATGAGGACACTGCTAACGTTTAAATTTCACAGATAGGACATACATGACATATTCATAATTCCTGCAAAGTTCTACAGAATTTGAGGTTGGCTGCAAAAGGGACATAGTACCTTTAAAGATAAATATGCGATTGCATTGTGAAAGAAACGTTGTGGAATCGATCAGAAAAGGTTGATCATCTAGCATATAAGTATTGGTGTGTACTGCAAGGTTCTGGAATCATCAAAATGATAAGAAATTTGGCCCAGTCTTGGTAAAATTACACTGTACACAGAAAGATATATATGGGACTACGCGACAGGTGCGCGACACGTGTGGGTTATATCTATCAGGTCCAAATATATATATTAATTCACCAAATATATTAATTAGTATAGGCGGTTTCTCGTCATAATTTTGTATGATCACGTATTAGTCAAAACATATTCTTTCACATGATTGGTAATAAGAGCTTCCATTTCATTTTTTGAGAGGGGGTGTTTCCAAATCTCGTCTTTACCTTTAAGAAGGGCAGAATAGAGGACCGTAGTAAAATAGAATAATTTCAAGTTCCAACCTTTAAAACCTTTCAAAATATACAGTTGGTTATTGTGTTCTGAAAATATATACATCATTTTTGCATACGGATTGATGTTTATGGCATTGCAGGCCGGCCATACTGCCATACAGCCTACCTTCTCGAAGGCGACCCAATCGAAGTATTTCTCGCCATTGACGAGGGTCTCGAACTCGACAGGACTAAAAGTACCTAAGACTTCGATGTCACAGACTTTGTTGAACCCTTGTTGGAAGGCGGCAAATTGCGATGGAGCAACGTAATCTCGTACCTCCTTAGCCACATACGGGTGTCTATGAGAAAAACAAAGCAGGTCAGATGTTAAAGGAAACCTTACCCCCCAAATAACTTTAGTTATTCTAGGAGATTTATTATATACTTGCCCATTAATCTACAAAGTGTATGGGAGAGGCCTAAAGCAAGAACAATGTATAGTTTCTCAGCATGACATGGGCAACGCCATTTTCTTTCACACGTAGCAGTCCACTATGTCGGCGTGCAAATCTAAAAGTACCTGATAGCGCCACCTCTGTAATGACCATTACTATGTGTACCGTTAAAGGAAACCACACCCCCAAATTAAAATAAGTGTAGGTATTCTGGAAAATGAGATGTATTCCTGCCTTTGATGTACAACATTCCTTACTGAGATGTGCAAGAGGTGGGCGCAGCCATTTTCTTGAAAATGTTACGTACCAGTTGAACGTGTCCATGTATCAAGCACCAACCTTTAGTTGGAAAGACTTTTTAAATCAATAATAAAATCTTTACTTTTCAATGAAGACAATTATAACTGAGAAGGTAGAAATTAAAATTAGTGGAAAATATATAACAGAGAAAAAAAATATTGTAATTAATTCATTTAAAATTACAAAAATATAGCAGTTGAAAAATCTTTTTCATTTATGGGAAACCTTCATCCGAGAAGAGCATCAACTTATGTATGTAATTTGCGTTCTGGCAATTGTAGTAAAAAGGGTAATAGCAGGTAAATGAAATGCTTGATCACCACACACACCTGGGAAGGAAGCATCCATAAATGTTGATACATTTACTTGATAAACGACTTCACATAGTACGTCATGTTATCAAGAAAATGGGGACCAGGGGAAAATGCAATGAATTATTGATTATTTATGGATTTTCTTTGTTTTTGTTTGTACTTGTGGGGGCGGCCCCGTACCCTAGCCCCCGCTGCGTACAATCATGATTCAGTGACTAAGCAATGGCCTCGTTACTGTGAGGCCCCAGGATCAAAACCATGTCGATCAGCTATATTAGTGCCCTTTTGTTAGGCATTACTCCTCATTACTGTCAGACATGACTTAAGGACGTAGGTCCCCTATTTAATTAGCATAGTTTAGTCTCATTTCACAACGCCCCCTATCGTCAGAGCATGGTCAGGGTCAGCAGCCTAACATGTTAGCCTATGGACGTTTTTTTTTTTTAATCGTTAAAAATTCATTTTTTGTTTAAACGAAAAGCACATCCACCCGACGTACGTTATCACTAGCTCTTTCATTGAAGCCCTCATGTCTCATTGACTTTTGAAAGTTCACCCACCATAATTTTTCAAAATAGGTTGCAAGCTCGTCATTGCCTATAATACACATGTGAAACAAGTCTAACTTTGGACTCTGTTTACCAAGCGATTTGAAGATTATATGTCGAGCACACGAAACATAAAAAGCATGAATTATCATAGATCACTTCTGCCTATTTCATTATGTCCATTTCATCCAACCCCCCACCGTAATTTTTCCATTTAGTAAAAGCAAACATTTTGCCGAGTTTAGCAAAAACATGAATATTCATGAACGGTCAGACAATACAGCCTTTTAGTACGTAACGTATACTGAATGGGAATGGGCGATGATCCGTTCAGGAGGTAGAGATCAGTGGTTTGTGCTGGCAATGTTCACGCGAGCGAAAATGAGACAATCGGAGCAATATGAATATTATTCAATAAAATCTGAGAATGTATACTATTATCTAGATCTATTAGGAATAAAATCATTCCATAAATTGGGGGTAAAATTATTATTTCACCATTATGACCAACAGTGTATAATTATGACAAGGCCATTTACAGTGCAACCTAAGTTGACTCTTCGATAGTCTTTGCGATCGTGTCTACATATGATTTTTTTTTTCATACACATTTGCTTTGGTGGCCTCGACTCTGCCTCCATTGTCTAGCTCTGGCTCGTCATCATAGCAAATCCCAGACACCTCTTCCTCCGTCCCATGAAGTAGTTTCGACATTCGATCTGCGAAGTCCTTGTCCAGCTGTCCAATCTCCTCCATTTCTTCCTTGGGGCTTAAGAGCAAGCATTCAAAGAAAAAAAAAGAAAAAAATCTTCAAAATCGAGTAATTGGTACTTGGAACAGTTTACCAGCTACAGGTGGTGATATCGATCAGTACCTTCAGTGGATTCTTTTCAGAATCTGCATGATAAACCGCGGATGAATGCTGTATTTGTGTATGATTTTGATTAATTGTTAAACTGGTAACTTACATGTACTCGTGTTTACTGATTGGCCTCACCCCTTTCATGGTTGTCTTGGTCTTAGCTTCGGTTTTCTATTGGAACCACACTTTCTCCTTGCCACATGCGAATATGCAGTGGAATTTGTTACTAATTACTCGAGAGGGTGAAGAAGCTGTTTTCATTCGAAGTAATCGACGAACAAGCTTCTTATGTCTTTAAAAGCATCGTTGATTAAAGTAATTAAAGTAAGTAGTAGATAATTAATTAGTGATTGAATTGAAACACAACTTCTTATTAAAACGGTAAACCCTAGTATTAAACAAAAGAAAGAATACTATAGATACTATATTATGTTCGTTCTCATTTTGTTACTTTATAGGAGCAATGTACGACACCACGTTTTAAGCATTGTCTACTTGGGGGCAGAGAGGTGCCTGAATAAGTGAAGTTTAGTATTTAAAACAGGCCATACGATACCCCATTCTTTTGCAATTTGATTTGATTTAATTTGATTTTTTTTCTGCATTCATGTAAGTATACATTTTTTCGATAACAAAAATAATATATAGTACAATAATTTTTTCTGACAATGAATCATAAATAAGCAAATACATACATATATATATATATATATATATATACCCATATATATATATATATATATATAAATTGTTATTTAAAAAAAAAAATGATAAATTGTCATAAATATAAAATTACCTCAAACATTATGAAATTATTTGCGGAAGAAGGACTGTCATTATAAATTGTAAATTGTGAATTTGCCGCCAAGGCTTGAAGTATCCCACTTCTATTGACCTCACCTGGGTGGATTGTGGGAATCATGGCATCAGCGACGCTGTTTGGGGATTCGAAGCCCACCATATATGGTTTTAAGTACTGCGACGTATCTATTGACCACGACACCTCTAAAAATTATTGTAAACAAAAATGTAAAAATGTTCCTACCCTTTTCCTAGCAGCTTCGCATAGAGCAGTTGTGGGAAAGCTGGCAGTGGTACAAGTGCGTTGTTGAACAATGACAGCCCAAACAGTAGACCACACATCATCGCTGTATCCTTGGTGGGACATTCCTGTTATATTCAAATAATTATTATCTTGTATAAAGCAATGATTAGATTTGAAGAGCATTATTGCACACAAAATAATACTGATTGCATGAAATGGTGTACTTAGTATTTAAAGCGATGCTGAACTGATAGACTTTCTGCCATAGCGTACTATACTGTTTATTGCACAGCGTCATTTCATAGTCAACGTTCAAGGGCAAAGTTCACTGAATATGCAGTTTGTCAGGAAGATCACATTTTACTATTTAGTATATCCCAGGATATTCTATCCCTTATCTATTTTCACAATTTTGAAGTACAGTTTTTGAAGACCTATGATTGTCAGTTCTTGGTTTTTGTTTGTAATAATTTTCATTTCTTCATGATAATGGCTACCGAAGTACCGATCTAAATCCTTGTAATAGAGTAAGCTGTTATAAGTTTGAGGACAATTTGATAATCCTTCACATAGACCCCATTTACAGTGAGCAAAAGGCCGGGCCAGGCCGCGGCTCGGCTCGGCCGCGGCCCGGCCTAGCACTGTAAACGCGCAAAAGGCCAAATGCGAGGCCAAACTGGCCGCGCATTTGGCCCTGCTCTAAAGCTAGTCTCGGTCGCGGCCTGGCCCGGCCTTTTCTCACTGTAAACGCAGGCAGGGCCAAATGCGCGGCCAACTGTTACCCCGGAAGTGAAAGTTCGCCGTGTATAGGAAATTGGGTAAAAGATTCACTGCAAATCGCGCGCGACCGGATCTGCACTGTGATCCCCGGCGCGCCCCCAAATAATCCTTTGTTTACATGTAGAGCGCCACTCTGACAAAATATTGAAAGGTTACAATTAGGCCGCGGCTGAGCCTGCCACTGTAAACGCACAAAATTGCGGGACCGAGTAGGCCTGGCTCGGCCGCGACCGCGGCCCGGCCCTGGCCCTTTTCTCACTGTAAACGGGGTCATACTTTTTTTTCTGATGAGATATAATCCTTCTTTTGTCACCTTGCACAACTTCATGTGAGGCAGAGTGCTTGAATATAGCACAGGCTTTAAATTCATCTCTAAAGTAACATTCTATAATACTGGATTGTTAATGGGGTTGGGAACATCCAAATGTGATGAGTTATACATGTATAACACACCAGTGCACGTATTAGAAATGTGTAATGTCATGTGATACCTTCTCACCCAATAGGATGCTCTCTAACAATATCCTATTTCATATAATGGGTCAAATGCCTGTCTTGACAAACCCACTGACAATGAATTGCGAAATGTTAATGTATACCGTGTATATAGTTCAACAAACATTACCTCTCTGAACCAGACCTGTGACTGGGTCGGGTCATCTTCGTTGATATGTCGGAAAAGGACGTTCTCTTCCGGGTCCAGAAGTTCGTCGAACACGAGCCGGAAAAATTCCTAAAGTTTCAGGAAGTCAAAGTACACAATGCAAAGTCGTATTTCCACAGATAAAGAACAAATATGAATTTCATAACTAATTACATAATATTTTCGTTCATCATTGGGCTATCTACTTTTATTTCATAATGTCTCATACTAGTTTTAATGCAATTTTCATTTTTTACATTAAAAATTATTCAAGTGTGAGTATAATTATACTTTATTGGTGGCACTGGGAATATCTTGACCAGACTATCCCCCCTTCCCTCAACAAAATACGAAATAAATAAATAAAAAGCAAATTGTTGTACAGAAAAGCTAAAATATGTGGATGATTCGAAACTCAATTTTGTTTGGTAATCATTTTTTATCTTTTGTTGACTTTCAAGTTTCGGAATATTATGTGGAGGAATTTTGTCGGAGTTATCAACTCGTTTGTATATCTTAGGAAAGATATTATCACCTTTCATTTATCAAAATAGAACCCGGAAAAGAATATTTTTACCTTACTAAACTATTGCAATATTAATCTCTTACAAGATTTATATCTTTAAAATATTTATCACTTACGATGTCAATTCCTTACCACACTAATATCTTACAATTAATATCTTATCCCTCATAATTATCATCGCACTGATAGTTACACATACTTACCCCGTACCAATCTATTAATCCCAAACCACGCTAATCTTTCACCATATATATATGCTATATTAATCCCTTACCATACTAAGCTCTTACTATAATAATCTCTATTTAGATTACCATACTAATCTATAAGGTAATTTTTTTACCATGCTTATCCCTCAGCAAATATGTTTACCACATTAATCTATTACCACGTCCAATCTTTTACCGCACTTATCCTTTACCACACTATTTGTTTACTATATCCAATCTGTTATCCTACTAATTACTTACCACACTCAGTGCTCCCTCGTCAATACCCCGTTCCCCTTCAAAGATGACCCTGAGAGGTTTCTGAAGGGTAGACTTGGGGAGCCTCAACATCTCTGAGAGTTGCTCCCGGACGGTCCTCCCGAAGATGTCATCCCGCTTTACCTTGAGCTTAAGGTGTGGATGAGACTTGGGAGAGGTGAGTGGGACGAGATGACGGAAAGAATTGTACAAGTATTGTTGCCATTCCATCCTTTTTCTTTCAAGTTCCGTGGCAATCTGATAATTTTTATAGATTATAAAGGTAATAGTTTTAAAGTTAAAGTTGAGCTCTGTTCGTATTGTTGCATTGTAAGATAAACGATGTGGATGCAATAGGAAATTATTATTATTTATTATTATTGTAATTATTATTATCATTATTTTCATCATTATTATAATTTTTATAATAATAATTATTATTCGTATTATTATTATGATTATAATTGTTATCGTTATTATTATCGTTAATATTATAATTATTATTATAATCATTGATATTATCATAATCACTAAATTGACGTCGAAATACCGACTGATAGATATATGCCTCCACACTTGAATTTTGTTCATTAACACCTACACTGTACCTTTTGCTGGCTGTTGTGGCTGCTTTCTAACAGATTTGCCTTTTCCTTCAGATCAATGAGGAATGGATATGACATCGAAGAAAATTCTTTCGTCTTCTTTGTGCATGTCTGATCCTCAACAAAACGCAGTTAAGTCTTTCGTCAACTCTGTTTGTTGCTACGGCAGGCTGCCAGTGAAAACGAATTTGTTAAATCAAATAATTGAAATGCAAGCAGAACAGAACTTTGTTATTCCTGGCCCATTTTTCGTGATTGAGGTATCATAATTATGAAAGGGCAAAAAATGAACTTTCTAGAAATAAAAAAATACCGCCCGCCAAATGACTTTTTGGTTTCCTCTCTTTAAATTGTTGTTGATCACTCATGCGTGAAATATGCATCATATGAGTTGCATCAAATGAAAGAGGATCTAAACTGTACAAATATGTGTCATTTATTAATTATAATTGTGATTAAGTTATGATAAAACATCGATTATTCTCGCTTTCATATTTTCTGGGACCCACTGTATAGGCCCTTAATTTGCTCCATCTTTTCAGAGGCAGTTAATGGAATACCTGTAACTAGTTTACTATAAATTTGGGCATGTCGTCCATGACCGATGTCGTATGCGGTATGATTGTGCCAGTTTCCTCCGCCCCCTCTCCCTCGCCCGGCACTCCCGTCTGAATGCCAAAACAGTGTAAGGTGCAAGCCTTTCCCTATCATGCCTGGCTGGAATGCTTCCCAGGGAGTGGAGAATGTGCCTACATTGTGTGCGGGTAAGCGGACACTTTTTTTCTTCTTTTGGGGGTCTCCAAATTTGAAAATTTGACATTTTTCTTTGTTGGGGGGGTGGGGTAAGGTCACCTGTTTTAGGTTAGCCGTAGGCATAAAAAAAAAAAGTCCAAAGGGGGGGGGGGGGTTGGTTTTTTTAGGGGGGTTTACACACATAAAAATACCAAAGGGGGGGGGGGGTTGAACCTCCAAATCCCCCCCCCCCCCCCACCTCCCCTGCGTACGCCCCTGACTGATGGTATCTAGACTGGAGCAGTAATTGCAAGAAACCTCAGCCGAATGAGTGACGTTTAAAAATAAAAACATGTCGTTTCGCTCAAAGTAAATTTCATGATATTTCAACAATACACAATGATAATACAAATTGTAAAATTTGGAATGTAACGTAACTCACCACTGAGTTAGCGTCTCTGTGGCACAAAATCTTGCACTCAGAAGCCCCGTAGTCAAGATTTGAGCTCTATGCTTACGACCTACGTCTATTCCTCATTTCGGTACAGCAAAACATGTCCAAGATAATCATCAAGGTGACTCATGAACGAATATGGTCGTAACTCGATGTTGTAAACCTGTTTTTCGCTATTATTGTGGATGGAGGTTTGGGAATTCCCACTTATTGCGAAATGTAGGCATACAAGTACTCGCAATCATTACTGTTTACAAAGCAATTATGTTCGGGAACTGGGGAATCCCCGCCTGCTCTCGCTCTCTCTCTCTCTCTCTCTCTGTCTCTGTCTCCATCTCTGTCTCTGTCTCCCTCCATCTCTCTCTCTCGCTGTCTCTGTCTCTAACTCTCTCTCTCTCTCTCTCTCTCTCTCTCCCTCCTCATGCATGAATGCGTGTGTGTGTACGTGTGTCACGTAGCCTGAATGCAGTCCATGTTCACATGGGTTTTCGTGTATATAATAATGTCCAAAAAAGAAGAAGAAAAACACCACTAAATTTGAAATCAACTTTGTCCACCTCAGTGCCTCACTGACATTTCAATCGATTTAGGCTCTCATGGTGAATATTTATCAAAACGCTGTTAAACGTTATAAATTTATATATGTATTTTCACAGCTGTTTTTATTTGAAAGCACGATAATAAATTGGCTTCTTTATGGCATCCGTCTATTTAAATGTTTTGCTACAGTGTGGTTTCGTGCCATCTAGAGTTTATTGGTGGTTTAAATGTCGGCATTCTGTTCGGGGAGGCACGTTTCCGTTTTACACAATAGCTAAATATTCATCACTGCTTCATGCAAACTGGTGGCCCAGGAGTCTTACTGCGAATGTATGATCGTGCTTCTCGCCATTAAAATCATAAATCACCCCTAAACATGTCTATGGTAAATATAATAAATGGGTTTCTTTCCGTAAACTGACAGTGTGATCAAGAAATGCAATAAACGCTATTACCAACTGTATTACCAGCTGGAAAATATGAATCTAGCAAAATTCACACCATTCATTTTCAATTAAAACAAAATCAACAACAATAAAAATCAGCCTCATGCCGTATTACGTTTCCATCGATTGAACCCACGTACAGTGAGTAATTCAACAAACGGGTTGAACCCTACTTTACAGCCGCAAAAGTGACATTTTTACCGAATTCCACGGGCCGTTGTGTAAAACGGAAAGGCGCCTCTTTGGGGGGGGGGGTCGAGATAAATGCACTGTAGCGAGAAAGAGAGGAAGAGTGAGTGTGAGAGAGAGAGAGAGAGAGAGAGAGAGAGAGCAGGCGGGGATTCCCCAGTTCCCGAGCATAACAGTACTGCTTTGTAAACAGCTGTGCATTGCATGTACGTTTATGCCTACATTTCGCAATAAGTGGGAATTCCCAACGCTCCATCCACAATAAAAGCGAAAAACAGGATTATATCATAAAGTAACGTACCATATTTTTTCTTAAGTGTACTCTAAAGTTTATATTGGACATGTTTTGCCATACCGAAATGAGGAATAGACGTAGGTCGTAAGCATAGAGCTGAAATCTTGACTAATTCTGAGCGCAAGATTTTGTGCCACACTGAGAAACGCAATTCAATGGTGAGTTTTTATTTAATTCAAATTTTGGAATTTTTGTTATCATTGTATATTGTTGAAGTATCATGAAAGTGACTTTGAGCCAAACGCCAGCCATTCGGCTGAGGTTTGTTGCAATAACTGTTCCAGTCTTAATACCGTCAGTTTCATGTTTTTTTACATTAAAAATCAGACAATTCTGAATTGATGTTTAGCGGAGAGTGGACAAGCGCCCTATGATTTGCATATTTATAGTCCAGAAATGCAGGCGGAGCCGTGGTTAATATCCTCCAGTCCATTTTCAACTGGTAATCATCTACTGGTTTTCAACTGGTATCTACTGGAAACAACTGGTCTCCAATGGTCCACTCTTGTTTTATGGGTTTTAAACTGGAATCAACTGGTAGTGTACCAGTGAGACCTATTGTTTTTAACTGGTATTAACTGGTGTAACAATTTAATACCAGTATGGCTAATTGGTTTCAACTGGAATTAACAGCATGCCAGTAGGGTCGATGGGTTTTAACTAGGATATACTGGTGCATGTGAAGTTTACCAGTTGTATCAACTGGTTTCAACTGGTACCAGTTAAATCCAGTTGAAACCAGTAAAATAAACTGGCACATATCCGAGTTCCGTCAACTGGAATCAACTGGTACCAGTTGATTCCAGTTACTGGAGTTACCAGTTATACTTGTACAACTATACTGGATACACCATTATACGAAATTCGTAAATCTATAGTAAACTACAAAAAATCATTGCATTTTCCCCCGGCCCCCAACAGGAAAAATTCCTCTGTAGGGCCATGCATTATGGTTCAAGGCATGGCAACACAGAGGAATTTTTCCTGTAGGGGGCCGGGGAAAAATGCAATGATTTTTTGACAATTTATTGCATTTTCTTCGTTTTGGGGAATTTGTGGAAGGGGCCGCGTACCCTAGCAAACACTGCGTACAGTCATGATTCAATGTGAGGCCCCAGGATAAAAATCGTGCTGATCAGCTATATTAGTGCCCTTTTGAGAGGCATTAATCCTCATTACTGTCAATTATGACTTAAGGATGTAGGTCCCTTAGCTGATTAGCATAGTAGCACACATATGATTAAGCAGTCACGCAAAACAAACACTCGCAAATTAATATTCAATAAAATCTGAGAATGTATGCCATTATCTAGATCTATTAGAAATAAATAATTTTTAAAAATCCTTCCCTAAACATGGGTAAAAATAAATATTCCACCATTATGACCAACAGTGTAGTTATAGGCATTACCTTCATTGCCTGAAAAGATGGGGCAAATTATTACGCTGTACATGTGACATGTCAAAAACAAGCAACGAATGACAAACAAAATGTGCCCTCTTCCCGGGCCGGACAATTATGGACTCGCCAATGGGTGTGGGTGTGTGCATGTGCGTTTGTGGGGGAGGACAACCTTTGACCCTAGACATCGTTACCCCCTTAATGTAAATATTGCCTCACGGTCCTTGCAAAATTATGCCATGCAAATCTTTTATTTCCTCGAAAAGAAAAAAATCTAACAAAATGCTTAGCATAAAGGTAATACTATTGATGTAGGTAAGGGTGAGGTGAAAGTGAGTTTTTTTTTTAGAGGGGGGGGGGGGGGGGGTGGTCTAAGACCAAACCGATAATCTTTTTCTTAAAGGTAAAGACCAGTTATGGTCATGCGATTGCATTGTGAAAGAAACGTTGTGGAATCGATCAGAAAAGGTTGATCATCTAGCATCTAGCATCTGCAAGGTTCTGGAATCATCAAAATGATAAGAAATTTGGCCCATTCTTCGTAAAGTTACAAGCACTATACAAAGAAAGATGTATATGGGACTACCTTATATCTCTCACAGACCATGAGAGAAACAAATTTACCAAATATATGAATTAGTAGGCGGTTTCCCGGCAAATTTTTATCATCATGTATTATTCAAAACATATTCTTTCACATGATTGGTAATAAGAGCTTCCATTTCATTTTTTGAAATTGGGGCGTTTCCAATACTGGTCTTTACCTTTAAGTAAGTCATTTTGAAAAATACTTGTATATTCTTATATCCTACAAATTATCCACCGCCATTTCCCTTTGAATACAGTGTTTCCCCTGCAACACGATCCCGAATACTTTCGAGAAATCAATTTTAAAGCCCCACTGTCCTACTTGTAGCTACTTGCTCCCTCTATATAGAAAACTTCCCAAATCGGTGCCTGTTGGTCCCCCATGGTCCTCTTTTTCTTATGTTAGTTGAGAGCTGAGTTAATGAGATAGCCACCTGTCAGTGACCTCGCTGTGTGGTCTAATCCCTTCTGGCCCAGTAGTAATGACGGTCTTTAAGTAATTTAATAGCCTTGTCCATAACCCAGTATAAATATTGAATAAGCGTATCAATGTGAATCTAAATATAATTTCTATGGAATATGCAAGGTACTGAACCTGCCCTTGAGTCGAATATTCAAATGCCTCTGTCATTTTCTTCTATGGGAATTCCCAGCTGTTGTTATTTCAAGATTTATTGACATAAAAAGAGACTGTGGGCTGTACGTGCAGAAGATATTTCGTCTATAAATAAGTACATATTGTAACAAAAAAATCATGGTGGAGTAAACCGGTTGCGGGAAATATTACCGTTGGTTTATGATGCGACAACACTGTGCAATTTTTATACATACATCCTCATTTCTTTATGGACTTCGTTCCATAGTTCCTATTTTATAACTGAATGTAAATTGACATTTTCAAATTGAATGAATGCATTGAATCATTTTTTATCAGTTTGAAAGACTTTGATATGTTCATTAGTATTTAGTTTGTTTATTCAAATGCTACATGCATTCCAATCAACGTTTATTATTAAACAAAGAATTAATATGTTTAATATATGCATATAACAATGTCGGTGTCTTAAGTGTGGATCTGTGGTGAGCCAATATCGTCTTTTACTTCGTTTCTGCATTGAGCTTAGGACATTATATGAGGGTATTTTCGAAAAATGCAAAGGTCTGTATTTCACCTGATTTGAAAACAAATTACCTTCTATACTTGCAATACGTAATTACTATATATAAAACAGTATTTTGTTGAAACAGTCCACACTTCTGAAGAGGATACCACAAAATTTGTATACATGTACATAATACTTTCTGTGTGTTTTCTTCTGTTACTGTTATGAGTTTATATTCATGATTGTATTGCATGTATTGCGCCTCCTGGAAGTCCACCTCTACTGGTGAAAATGTGCCGCCCTGTATAAATGTCAGAAACAAATAAAAAGAGAAATTAGTGTGCATAATAATGTCTCAAAAAGCACTTGCGTTTCAGAATTTGTTCGACCCGCAAAGGGATATCCATATTTTGTCCCAATCCACGTTTTAATGGCATTATCCTTTTGTGTTTTCTTAATTTAAGGGTGTAATTTGTCGTCATAAACACGTGTCTTTGCTAATATCACAGACGTATACAAACGATATTTATGTAAATGTTGTTAACATAATTAAAGGTACACCTCGCAAGGGAAGCACATCATTACGATAAGGATCGGCCTACAAATTGTTTTAACTGTACATGAGAGGCAGTTATGAGTTTTGAGAGGTAGTTTTTGTGCAAAACTAGTGACTACGCAGGGAGTCGAAGAAAGCAACCGAAGAGTTAAACTTGTAGTTCACTAAGAGTGTTGGGTATATTGCTGCTAGAGTACACAAATCTGCTTTGCATTGACAAATAATCTGTCTGGTTGAAGGAGTTTTTAGCATCCTTTGACTTTTTAATTCCCCCCCCCCAACATTCGCTTGAGCCAGATGTAGTCCCAGCGGAACATATACCCGAATGAGAGAGACTGAATATTATGTCTACTTCCTATGCTGTTATCCATACATTTCGAATAATATTTTCTTTCTTCTTTTTATCAAATAATGATTATGACAATATTATTCATTCCTGAGAGAACATTATAAATTAATCTCATTGACTTTTATTTTAGATTGACCAGTGAAGTTCTAAGATCTAAACTTTATCTATCAAGAATAAGTCATAATGTTGTCCAAATTATTTAATGATAAGAGGTTAAGAGAAATCATTCTAACTTCATGAGTAACAGTAAATACTGTCCTCAGATTATCAATATGACAGGTGCACTAGGTTTAGACATACAAGTATTTAATACAAATTAATAATAAAGATTATTGTAACGCGATTCATATTAACTGTTCTCAAATTAGAAACAATAAAATGGCAACATCGGAGGAAAGTGATGTTGCCATGGTGCTTAGGAGAGGACCTTTGGAGAAGACACCAATAAGAGATGCATGCAGTAACTCAGATTGCATCGCCATGGTTACATCCAAAAGGCGTGTCTACGTATGTGACCTGACAGATGCTAGCAAACAACACAAATATGGTAACAGTAAAAATGATATTAGGAACAATGATGATGATTATGATGATGATGATGGTGATTATAAAGTCAATGATAATGATAATTATAGCAATAAGAAGAAGAAGAAGAGGAAGAAGAGGAAGAAGAGAAACGAAAACAGCAACAAAAAGAAGAACAAAAAACAAGAAGATTAGAAGGAAACAAGATGAAAAAGAAGAAGAAAAGGAGAAGATGAAAAAGAAGGAGAGATACTAAAACAAGAAAAATAAGAACAAGAAAAACAAGAAAAACAACAATAATAAGAAGAAAAAGAAGAAGGAGAAGAAGAAGATGAGGAACTAGAACAAGAATAATAAGAACAACAACAACGACAAGAACTAGAAGAAAAAGAAGAACAAGAAGAAGAAGAAGGAGGAGGAAGGGAGAAGAAGGAGGGGAGGAGGAGGAGGAGGAGGGGCATGTTTTTTTTAAACCCAGGGAGGGTATCCTAATCGGTAGTATACTTCTCTCCCTGAAGGCTTTCAATTGGGGGATATGTTCACATGGGACAATCATTGTTTTTATTAAAACTGTAGTCGTTGTGGGTCCAGATTGGCTTTGTATTTGAAACAACAATTTGATGAAGTTCACATGAAATAGTTTATAAATCTTCTAAGACCTATAATAGACAAAATTATAAAGGACGAATATTCATGCTTGTTAGTGGTATTTTGATTACTACTTTTCGTTCAATCTAAAGGTAAAACTAAGAGAAGGCTTTATGTTTGGTAAGTGGCCGGACATCCAACCCGAATCTACTATTATCATAAGCCGATTTTTATCATTGATAAAGTCAAGGTGAATTTCACGACATCGGAAGGCGATGGCAAACCTGATGTTGACATCGTGAGCGTGTGCTGTGGTCGACATCACTTCCTTGCTCTCTCTGCCGGTGGCAGGGTCTACAGCTGGGGCAAGAATAACTACGGACAACTCGGAACGAAGAAACAAAAACGCTACAAAGGGCAGGACAGAGAAAAACAAGCTTCAGAGCCAAGGTGAACCAGTTTGACCATCATTCATTCATTCATTCATTTATTTATTCATATTCCACGATTTATTCAAGTTTATGACAGGTGATGTTCCTTGATTTGAGAAAAAATGTAGACCAAAACAAACAGATTGAAATCTTGAACAACAACGTTATCGGATAAATGTGAAGAGGTCTACTGAGAAAATTATAGTTTATAAAATCTACCCCCTGATATGGATACGTTCGGTATATGTACAGTTACCGCGCGATAAACAAATATGCATTATGTAGAGGTAAGGAGTTAAAAAACAGACAAACTTGAAATGTGATTAAAATATGTCATGTCAGTGATGTTTGTCAGTGGCTCAGTGGTAGAGCATTGGTCTCATAACTGGAAGGTCCCGGGATCGAAGCCAGGTCCGTACACCAGTACCCCTTTTATAAGGCATTGATCCTAAAGTCCCTTGGAGAGGAGTGGTGAAGTCCTTGTCCCCATCGTGTTTACTTAAAAGCATTATATAAACACTTGCTTTCTTAGCAGTCAGGAAATAACAATCATCAACTATTCAAATTTGAAACAAGTAAGTACAAAAGTCCAAAAAGGGTCCCCCTTTTCTTTTGAACATCAACATTGTTAACATGCTGGAGTCATCATATAATGTATGTCTTGTCGTAATTTTGATATATATTTATAGATATTTATTTGAAAATATTTAAGTGAACAAATGCAAGATAATAGTATACAAATGATGCACGCATATGAGTTTATTCTACGATCTATCCGCAATCGAGTTGAGCCTGTATGCAGCTATCATACTAACTCTGACGGTATCGTACGATGACTAATTGGGAGAGAGAAACATAAAGGCCTGAATTCACAAAGGAGGTTTGTCGACAAACCGAGGTTTATGTACGTCATATGACGCGTTTTGACGCGTTTTTTACAAACCTGGTTTGTAAAAAACAAAAGGAGGTTTGTCAAAACAAAAGGGGGTTTGTCTACAAACCGAGGTTTGTCGACAAACCTCCTTTGTGAATTCGGGCCAAAGTGATCTCCAGAGATGTTCTTGTATCCACATTGTTAATGGAACGTTCGTTCTGAATTCATTCGTTCGATTCGATAGAAGCCAATTTTTTATTTTTAACTTCTCTCTCTTTGCCATGCAGGCTAATCACAGAACTATCAAGCTATGACGTCATCAAAATCGCATGTGGGGATAACCACTCCCTCGCCCTCACTCGAGGTTAGTGTTCTTACCATGCTTTCAGAGTTATCACTGATACCGATATATATATATATATATATATATCAGTGGCGGGTTCAGGGGGTGGGCACAGGGGGCACGTGCCCCCCCCCCCCCGGTAAAAAAAAAAAAGGGGGGGGGGGGGGAAGAACCTAAAGGGAGAAAGGGACAACAAAGGAGGGGCAAAGAAAAAGGAGGGGAAAAGACTGAAAAGGGGAGAGAGAAACAAGAAAAAAAGAGGGAGGAGGAAAAGGGGAGAGGAGAAAATGGAGGGGGAAAGGAAGAAAGGGGAAAAAAGAAGAGGAGGAAAAGGAAGAAAGAGGGGGGGGGGGAGGGGAGACGGAGGAGCGAAAGGGGGGAGAATAAAGAGAAGGGAAAAGAAAGAAAGGGGGCCTAATTCGTTGGAAAATATTTAGCGGCGAAATTACAGCCAGCCGCTGAATAAGCGGGGGAGGGGTAAGGAGCACTCATTTTTTTTGCCCCCCCCCCCCAAAAAAAAATATATAAAAATTCGCATCCCTCCCCCCTTGAGGCCCAGGGGAGGGGGCCGGGGCCCCCTCTCTGGATCCGCCACTGCTACACCCCCCACTGAAAAAGGTCTAGCGACGCCCCTTAACAAAGTTTAGATAACAAATTTGCAAGTACTCCTGGTGAAGTACCAGACCACCGTCTTTGTGTATTGTGCAGCAACACAGCATATACTACGTCTCGCGACATGAGAGATCACTTTTCTCCAACTTCTAACCAACCAGAAGGCCTCGTTTTTTTCAGGAAGTGCCGATGGACATTGGGGTGGTGGACATTAATGCGCCAAATGTGGTTATCAAATTGCAAATGCTTCCTACTCAGGGAGGGGGTTCTGACACTGCTTGAGAAGAACAACAAAGTACACCCAGTACAAGTAAACATATTTAGAAAGAGTCCAATACCACCATACCTTATAGATCTTTTAAATAATAAATAATTGGATTCATGCATTTTTGTATAATGTATATATTTACAATAGTTGATTAATATTTTCATCATTATTTAATGTTTAATACGCACCAAACTATGATTTAGTTTTAACGTAGGAAACTATATGTTTCACAAACCATATTGGAATATGTT
>JAVYIG010014621.1:0-40520 GCA_035222895.1 Strongylocentrotus droebachiensis | reverse complement strand
GGCCTATAACATTATTAGCCAAGATCCGTCAGCTCCGGTAAGAAATGCGTCACAACTTTTTTTTCCTCCAATTTTATTATTGTTTAATTATGGGGTAGCCTATGCTAGTGATAAAAATAATGTATTCATCATTTTATTCTCTTTGATGCTATCATTCCCTCATCACTCATCTGTATAATATCTGCATTATTCCAGTCATCCATTTATCTGTTTTGATATCCATCTATCCGCCCATTTATCCATCCATCCACCCATTTATCCATCCATCCATCCTTCATTCGTCCATCGATAAATTAACATCACATAATTCACAAAGAAAATGTATCTTTCTTCTTTATTCATCAATCCATCCGTCCACCCATTTATTCATGTATCCATCCACCCCTCCCTCCATCCCTCCCTCCCTCCATCCATCCCGTCATTGATCAACATCGATATTGATACTCGTAACTGTACCCCTTGTATCATCAGCAATGACACAGCGAGTTGGAGGTACATTCTATAACCCATGAACCAGCTAGCTATAGGGCACTCTCGACTTTACCAGTCCCTGCACTAGCCCAGGAATGTATAGCGACAAGATCTCCGTAAGAAAGACCAGCAAGATACCACGCAAGTCACTCCAATGTTGACCTATACCTCTGGAGGGATACTTTCATAAGAACATTTCGAAAACAGAACGGTTTGTGAAGTCAACAACACTGTATTTATTGTTTAATGTGGTAATCGAACCAGATCGAACTTTGCTAACTAGCTTTAAACTTGTGGAATACGTATACATTCGGGACACCTAAGTATTTTCATTGTGAATTTGTGATTCATTATGCCATTGCATGAATGCAAGCTGATAATTATCTCGCTGCCATTTGAAATTTGTTAAGACGAATGAATAATTGTTGCGAATGTGAGCGAGAAACAAGAAGATGGTCATTGTCTTCTCGACGTCGATCGTCCAGTGTACAATGTAGTGGACATCGACGACGCACGTCGCTCACGTCACATCTTGAGTCGACAGCTCCGCAGATATCATCAAACTATTCCACGTCGCAAGTCTGACAAGAAACCAACAACAGACACCTTATACAATCCAATCCAGGAAAAATAAATGATGTAGGCATCAAAGACAGACGATCTTACATTTTTGTTTCTTCTGTAACTACTTGTAAGAAATAAAGCAAAATTTGTAACGTTTCTACTGTCTTCTCTTCGTCACGTAACGTCTGATATCCGACGGGCATTGAGGGTTTAGAAGTCAGTCAGCCAGGAGAAAGATTTTCCAGGTGCGATTGATCGGTTTATCTTGTGAAGATAGGATCTAGTTGAGGAGGGGCTGCTACATGAGGAGTAGAGATCAGATAAGGGCTTCACACCTGTTCATCATATTTCGTATGGATAACATGATGGATTCAACATCAAAGAAAATAACTAATGTGATCGTTTGATTTCTGCGTTACTCTTGGACACACTGCATGCAATGAAAGTGGATAACTCGAGGTAAGTTTTACTTTTCCATTATCTAGTTTGTAAGGTGGTCATGTGGTCATCATGCAGCACAAATTCTCTCTAAGAATGTATGAGAGTGCCATAAAGTGAATTTTATTTTTGGATGGGGAGTCATATCGTTTGAAATAGTAGGCCTAATCCCAGGGGCGGATCCAGGATTTTCCAAAGGGGGGGGGGGGCGTGAAATGTGGGAAATTGCGAGCGCAAAAGCGATAAGGCTTTACGGCGTGGGGTCCAGGGCCCCGCTTAAGGGCCCCGGAAAATTTTGCTCCATGGTACATTCTGAGACATTTCTGAATGGGTAAACTGAACATTTTTTTTTTTGGGGGGGTGGTAAAAGGGGGTAGACGTGCGCCCACACGCCTACCCCTGGATCCGCCCCTGAATCCGCCAAAAATTGGGAATCCACTCTCAAGAAATTATTCAACCAAGAATAATCGTGAAATTCACTATAATTTGTACTGAATTCAACTCCAAATTGCGATTTGGTGATTCCTACTATCACAAAGTAGGCTTCTACTCCTCTGTGTTAACAGAATTCATTTTTTCATAATAAGTTTTAATGATCAGGTCTAGATAAGGACGATTGTTAGAAAAAATTGTCAATTTGTATGTATTTACCAGTAACCATAGAGTATGTTATACCACGCAAACACGTTTAGTTCATATAATATTGCTTGCACTTTGCCTGTATCTTAGAAATTTGACCTTCCGTTAAGGATGAATGAAACGTATAAATTATAGGTAGCGAACCGTAAAACAAGATTTATCATGGACAATTTTCTACTCCAAAAAAAATGAAATATGTTATTCCTTATCACAACATAAACAGATCATTTTACGGTCAGTCGTAACCTTTACTTTAACAGAGCGAAATCTATTCTGTCCTTGGCATCTTCTAAACACATATAAAGTTGAAAATCTTCTGTAGTACTAATAAGAACTAGAGAGAAAAGAGTTGTTGTTTTTATAACCCAAGTCACCAGAAGGCAGAAGTTCATCCTTCAAAAGTACTAATGGCAGAAGGTCACTATGTAGCAATCAATCAAGAAAGATTTAGGTTTTTTTTTATTCATGTACTGCGTTTGCTTCTTAATAACAGCAAGAATCCAGTAGCCATGGTAATAGTTGTTCTTATATCAAGCGATCATAATTTTTGAAAAATACCACATCACGTGCTCGGTTGTTGTTGTTATCCTTTCTCTGTTCATTATCCATGATAGACAAAGAAATTTATTTCCGTTTATTAGAGCTGTTTGATATAAAGAAGTAAACTCATCATCATCACCATGCTCCATCGTATATTATTGATTATAAATAAACACCTTACTCACTTTAACAGAATGAACGAATCTTCAAATTGAGAGTAGTCATGCTATCAAGCTTTGCTTACTTTGTCAACCCTCCTGTTTGATGTTTTCTTAATTACTTACAGCCAGCCTTACCTTATTCTATATAATTATATATCTTTTGTCATGGGTACAATTTTCAATGATTTGTTAAATTTTGTAAAACTGCAAAAGAAAAAGAAAATCAAACAGAAATAGATAAATCAAATCAAATCAAATTACTTCATAATTCATCAATAAAATACTTCATTTGTCTACATTCGATTGGATTCACATCACAATATCAGCACAACACCAAAACATGTAAGAGAAGAGTATATGACTGTGAGCTGTATATTACAAGTTATTAGTCAGCATTAGAGCTTGTTGGTTTGGGGGCATGTATAGCTATAAACAGTGCTTATCTTTGTACACAACAAATAATAATTTATCTTTCATGATTGACTGAAGATCATGGGTTTATTTGCAGCTAAAGAGGATGATTATTCAGATAACAAATCGTGTTTATTAATGCCATCTCTTGTGCGATTTAGACATTAATTTATTTATATTCATATAGAACACTGTTTCGATCTCAGCTAAAGATACAATCCCCTCGTCCATATTTTTCAGTTAAACTAACCGTGGATTATTATTTTTGTTTAACTTATTTCCTTGTATTTTATTGTTTGACAATATTATATTTATCGAATGTTCTCGGATATGTGAGCATATAAAAGATGTTGTAATGTTAGGAAATATCCAATTCTAAAGGTTTGTTTAGGTCAGGGTTTTTTTTCCCTCATAAATAACTTGAATGCGAATTTGGTAGCCAGGTGAATGATTAGAAACACACTTACATACCTCAAAAGTATACGGGTTCTGTCGCCCATGTTATCTCAGTTCTATTATATTGCATCTAAAGGATTGAGGCTATATTATAATCCTTTTTAAAAATACATCTACATGTACATACATCCACATACCTCCAATGCTTGCAACAGTTTTCTATTATTATATCAATCTCTCGCTTTTTCCCCCCGTGACTCATTTTGCGACTATATTAAAGCGATGAAATAATGCTTGAAGTGCCCGCTTCCTTCTCTCCCCATTTATTCATGGTAGTGGTAGACTATCAGAAATATGTAATATTCAGATATCGACTGCGTTATTTTCATAGCAAATTTTGGTAATATTTTTTCGATCTATTTCCACAAAATTTAACTTTGACTACACAACTATTATGAATATCTCATTTCATATCATTTATTTATTTAAACACGGTAAGTCTCTCAGCCTAAAGGGTCCGTGTGAACTGATCAAAAATATACAAATTATAATAGAAAAAAAAGCCATTAACAAAATATAAAACATACTCATATTAAAAATAAACTAATCAAATCAAAACAAAGGAAAACATAATTGGCATGGGATACTATGAAGAATAAGAGAGAAAAAAAGTGAATCATTATAATGTACACAAATACAAATTAACAATTATGAATAAAAAGTAGATAATCAACAGACAATTTAATTATAAACCGAGAGTCTGATTGACTCTCCTTTCAAGGGTCAGCCCCCCCCCCCCCTGCATCGATATACAAAGTCATGCTCATGATGCTCATGATGCCCATGACAAATGGACCAAACAGAAATCGTAATGAGTCTCGTTCCGTTTTCGTGTTATAGATATAGTTTTTATACCTTTTATTCCGCATTCACAGCGGCTAAAAAATTATTATTTCTCAGACAATTAGCTTGATTAGTGAAATTACGAAGAACGCTATTTTGCTAAACACAATCAACAAGAAACTTCATATTTTGATTGACAAAAAGCGTAATGATCATAATCAAACATGAATGGTGTGTGCATTGAATTAATTTCAATGTAAACTACTGATAATAATCATTTTGCTAGCAATACTCCTGACAGGAATGTAATTTTGAATTGAGTAACATATTACACAATTTATTACAAGAAATTAGAACAGTTTTCTAAAACCCGCTAAAACCTAAAATATATACATTCATGGTCGTTTAAATGCAAAAATATTTATAAATGGCAAACTGAAATACGAACAGTCATTTGTTCAATATCGCGTCATATAGTGCAGACTGATAATCCTTGCATAGTACATGACTTGTGTATATGCTTCTCAGGAGTCTTGGGGAACCTATTGAAAACTGCTAAGGTCTCAAACTGAGATCTCTATCTTCTACATTGCCTCAAGTTTCAGGTCAAGATCACGCCTGGTATTTATATATATAGCTAGAATAGTTCATCAAGCTTCTAAAAATTATTTTGAGCATGCATGAGTATACCATTTGATTTCATGGTGGATCAGTGGTTAGAGCGCCCGCCTCATGAACGGGAGGTCGTGGGTTCCGAGTCATACCAAAGACTTATAACAATGTGACCTTCTGCCTTCTATAGCTAGGCGCTCAGCATATTAGATTGGAGAAGGGTAGTAATAATTATGTTATGTTATGCAGGGCCCGCTGGAAGAGCAGTTTCATAACTGAAGTTGCTACCCTGGGTAAATAAAACGTTATTATTATAGTAAATTCCCCAGGTTATTACTATTCACAATAATGATGAAATACAATTATGACATTTACAAGTGGTGGGTAACGTATCAATGATTCAAGTATAAATATTCTACACATAGGTTGAAGAAGACAATGTTACGAAAGTGCTGCACAGCAACATACTACATAATGTACGTTACATTCCAGTTGAATAATATCACTGAATCATATCGAAGTTTTAACAATCTTCATGTCTTTCAAGATGAATCTAGTTCAATGAGCATTTATGAGAATATTGCAAGCGACTGTACATGTATGATAAAATGGAATGACATCGTAATAATGTGTGAACAACCCGTTTCATGGTGATCGGTTTCAATGGAACTGACAGATGTGTTCACACTTTTTGTGATATTATTCACTCTAAAGTATATCAAATTTACAAAGAAGATATATTTGCACGAGATGTGGCGTAAAGGCTCTATTGTTAAATTTTAATACACTTTGTTAAAAAATCCAGTTGAATTCTGTGTCAACCTAAACATGCCAAAGGGAATGAAAAACAATACTGATTTTAGGAAACATGATTCAGTGTTTGTATACATCAGTTTTACAAACGCACCTAAAACAAGCTGTGTAAAGTTTGTCATTTTATATACAAATTTTACATACAGATCTTTACAATATATTCATTACCTCTCCCCCCCCCCCCCCCAACCCTTGCAATCGAATGACATATAAGGGCAATATAATCAGAGAGTGAGATGGGAGGGAGGTGGAGATGGGGACAAGAACCCCCTCCGCACGTCTAGACCTCCACACGGTTTCACCCTATACAGTATATTCCGATGATACAATGTACCGTTTTATGGAATCTTTATGCATGGTCCGTCGAATCCCTTTACTGATTCATGTTCTGCCCTTCTACCCTAGAATAAAATGAAGATTGAAGTGGAAAATACGCATAATGCTTTGGGCCTTATGGGAAAGGCGCGGTATAAGTAATAATAATAATAAAAATAATAAATATTCGTTTTACAATAATAATGCATATTACTATTGAATGGTGTCACCTCTATTTCAAAAGCCATGCAGTCCAAAATTAAAAATGGAAACGGAATGCAACATAATAGAATGTTATGAGGAGTTAGGTGCAATTGAAAAACTTATCGAGAAGAAGACGATGGATCAGTGAAAGTGGGTTACAAAGGGAAGGTGGTGATCCCAATATGGGGGCGTTGAATAAAGTGGGCTTGTTACTGTTTCCAATCAGTCTTCTCCAGAGACACGAATGTCCCAGAACTCTTCAAGTGTCTCCACCTGTTAGTTTTATCAGATCATATATCACAATCTAGATGATATCATATGACCGACTGAATGACCCGCATCTCGTCTCTATAGACCAATATTCTTACTAATATAGATTCGATTCAATATGCCGCAAGCCGAATTCCGGGTCCTTTCTTCTTCTGTTTTTCTGTAAATATTTCTGTTTGATATTTTTCTTCTTTCTTTCTTTTCATTTTTGATTTGGCGAAGTGTGAAGTGGTATCGCTGCAGCAATCTAAAACTGAATGACAAGACCTGAAATCACTGACATACATTTATGCAGCTATTAAAGTTGGAAAAAGATTGTTTTATGATTATTTATAATATTGTCATAAGAAAAAGAAACAACCAAAGTAAGAGCAGTTTTATACCACTTTACAAATACTGCGTGATTTGTTATTTTTCATAAAATAATAAGATAAAAAATAGGCCAAAAATTGAAATGAAAGATACCCTATACATGAAGAATAAATACCATCATACAGGCGAGCGCTTGAGCTCGTGAAGAGACAAGAATGCTTAAACTTTGCATTATTTATTTTTAAAAGAGATCAACATTTTGTTAGGTCCTCATCATATTTATAATGATATCCAACAAGACATCCCGCTAAATTTCATATCTCTGTTCCATACATCGGTAATTCCAATACTTTCATCTTATATGCACATAATATATTACGCCCCCGGAATTCCACATCGATTTAGATTATAATCATTGAACCCCGTTACTTCTTTTTGTTTTTTTAAATGATTGCAGCTGCGACTGCTGGATTTAATATATGTGAATTACCCATCTTCAGGAGTAAGTCTGTCTTACAATTAAAGCGCCGATTATCATTCATTGCATAACATATGCTCTGTAGCCCCCCTCCCTCCGCCTCCCCCCCCCCCCCTTTCCTCCGGATCTAGGTCGGGATGTCATCGATGGCGTTGTAATAAATCTTGCACATGGACATGGGACCTCGAGATTAGTGTTAAAAACACTGATTTACCGCTAATTGTTTTGTAAAGTTTATCTTGTCATTTAACATCATGATTTATTCTGGTAATGCAATAGAGAAAGGACTCGAAGATGTGCAAAAAGGGCTCCTCATATAACATGTTAAATCTGTGACACTAATTCAACAAATATATAAGAGGTTGGAATTACTCGAAATAGGAATGTAGTGAAATAGTCAGTGAAATATTGTATTTAATACTGATAATGATGATGATGATGATGTTGACGGTTGATACGGTGATTATTATGATGATGATGATGATGACGATGATGATGAGAATGATGATGATGATGAGGATGATGATGATGATGATGAGGATGATGATGATGATGATGATGGAAATGAGGAGGAAGATAATGATGACGATGAGGATGACGATGATGGTGATGATGAGGATTATGATGATACTGTTGATGATAATGATAATGATGATGATGATAATAATAATGATGATGATGATGATGATGATGATGAAGATGACGAATACGGCGATGATCATGATGATCAAGATGAGGATGAATATGGTGAAGAAGAAGATGATGATGATGATGACAAAATGATGAACATGATGATAATGATAGTAACATTTACATAATGTTTCTACAAAGCGATGTAGTATTGTTTGTTGGAGTGGGTGTCTGCCGAGACCCCTTCCTCCCCATGATTTCATTCGTACAGACTTCTATCCATAAGTAGATCTGACAAGCAAGCGTGTGTCCAGCTTGTCAGGTAGGATTGTATTCTTTCTAGATCTATCACGTTGTAATAAAACAGTATGTGACACACTCTATATCCTTACTAATCTTCTTGTCAACCATCACCTCTCTCCTCTGATTCTGTCTCGATGATAGATTGCATACTCTTACGATTGGTTTACTACTTACGTCTCTCCGCACGACTGTTTGTATTTCGTCGCAGCTACTTACGTCTACACTCTTGACTGCTTTGTAACGTTTCCGGGCCATCCCGTTAACTCGAACATATAAAATAATTCACTTATTTTGTTTTATAATAACGTTGGAAAACTTTCTGTAAAGCAATATTCTGAAGAATTTCTATGTCCAAGTATATGATGTATTATGTATGTAAACTTATTTTGATTCGTTGTACGTTTGTAAAATGTGAGCAAAACAAATTTCCAATATTGGACAATAAATTGAAATTGCAATTGAAAATTGTACTTTGTCGCCAGTAGTATACTTGCGGATCCTTGTTTCTCCCGGCTATCATTCATCGCAGCTATATCCTTCCATATTATCTCCTCTCGGTTTGTAGATTAATATTTGTGGGTGATAATAGTCGAAATTGACGGATCGCCTTATAACACTAACTAACAATAACGGTGTTGGCTTGTTGGTTTTATTTACGATCATAAAATATGAAGTACAGACATCATAACACATAAGAAACAAAACGCTACAGTATTTTACATGGAATATACTTTTTTTTTAAAGTTTGTAGTTATTCTCAACTACTTGCATCTATCATCATTTTTACTTTTAATTGGGCAAAGCTACTTGCTAAAATGAACATAGACTGACCTATGGGCAAATTTGTAACGATTATGTAAACCATTTTCTTACTTCACACTGAATATGTTTTCTTACATTTCCTTTTGTTTAAAAAGAATCTAGAAGGTCTTAAAAGAATATATCTTGTATCAGCACATATTCAAACTACGATAGCAGGCACGAGCTAAAAATTGCAAAGTTTTCATCTTTTTATGAAATACCCAATGTCAACTCTAGATGACATTCATATTGTTTTTCTGATAGATTATTTGTGATTTTATGACTTACAAACTATGCCAACCATGTTCCCCTTGTCAAACTACTTATCACGAATACTGAATCAACTTTGATATTGTATGCACGCAATGTGTCTCATCGTCATGTATAACGACTCTGAACCGGGCACGCAAAATCTATAAATCCTCCAAATTGGTGACCATAAATTTTCTTTTACCTCCAACAAAGAGAAATAACTTTCCATTTGTTAAACAAATGGTGTATATCACTGTCAGTCGTCATGACCTAGTCGATAATTCATCATCAAATTATGTTCACATGTCAATTTAACAAAAAATTATAATTTGTCTTATTCAATAATTCCATTTTCTTTCATACAATTCTTATACCTGTAAATCCCTTGAGAGAAAACGGAATTTTCAAAGTCCTGTTTCACTTTCTATCTTGTATTTTTAAAGTTAAAGAGTACCGAGGTATAGCACGTCCGAATATTGGTAGTTTAGATCAGAAAAATGTAAATGAGGTAAACAAAACTCGAAATTGCACTTAGTGAAAATGGGGGTCTGCTCTGCTCGCGGTCGGAACGAAAAGTTCGAATTTGTTCACTTAGATTCGTTCGGCAGGTATCATTTTATGTAATATATTCAATTCAATTCAATTCAATTTCTGTTTATTAATATCAACATATACAATGTACAATGCAGTAGTACAGGGACCAATAATGTAATGTTTACAACATTTTGGTGAAAGGTTCATTTGAGTTTGCGGCGTTCTATTTTCTGCCATAACCAGACTTGAAGATTAAGTTTAAGTCTTGCTATCTGTTTGAGTGTTGTGGACTTGTGGGTGTCGGTGACTAATTTGACCCATCTAAATCTTGATATAGGTCACTGATTCAGATCTTCGTCGAGAAGTCATTCAAAATGGCCGCCTTCAGTTCGTACAAAGTACAACTGCTTGATAGAGGTCGCTGATTCAGATCTCTTGTTCAGGAGTCGTTCAATATGACCTCCTTCATACAAAGTACACCAGGGGGTGTTTCACAAAGATTCTAAGTCGAACTTAACTCTACGGTTGGACTTAAATATTATGAAGAGCCATTTGTAAAATTCAAGTATTTTAGACTTTTCATAAATTCCCCATCAAGAACATGAAATCTCACATTATAATTGAAAATATGAACGATTTGAATCAACATTTTATGCCTTTTAAAATAACTTTTACAAAATATTTTCGAGCATGCTAACGGCTTTCCATAATGAAGTCCAATTTAGGATCTTTGAGAAACACCCCCTGATCTGAATGAACGCAGGGATTTTTTTTTCTTCAGAAAAACGAATGAAAGAAAGTTTGGTATCAATCCAGTAAAGAATAATAACTGTATTAAACTAAGAGATTTCAGATCACTTTTGATATTATGGAGATCAGCAGATGGGCAATTCGGATATGTTTTGTTATGCAATACGAAAAACAATTTAAAATGGCCCTTCCTTTTTCTCATCTAACAGGTGGAACAGACCAATTTCTATGGATGTCCAAGTATGGAAACCTTTTACCCATAGAATATCATTAATAATAGTTCTGGCTATGTAAAATACTCGTATCCAAAATTGAACACACGTTGTTACCCCATGATCTTGATGAGAAACGAACATAGGTCAATGCGCTTTGAATGTTCGGGAAATGATGCGATGAAACTGGAATGATTTATTGGGCAGAAGTGTGAGCATGAAGTATTATCATGCACAGGGGCGGCGATCCCGGGGGGGGGACGGGGGGACACGTCCCCCCTCAATTTTGTTAGGGGGGATCGTCCCCCCCGGAAAATTTGAAAAAGTGCAAACAAAATTGTATAGCATATACTGAATAATGACTGCAATACATTTTTAGGCTCCGGAGGGCCAAAGAGTGCAGCGTTTAGACTAATAAAATTGCAAAAAAATTCTCGCTCGGTCGCTACGCTCCCTCGCATAACATTCTTGTAAAAAAATCTCGCATTTCGTCCCCCCCGGTCATGAACAGAAATCGCCGCCCCTGATCATGCATCATGTCGTCAAAGAACTATTTTGAGAACCCCAGGACTAAACGATACCAAGATTCTTCATCCATTTATCTGATTTAATATGTCCATGATCTAAATCTCACATAGTTTATAGACACATTTGGTACATGACCGAGAATGTGCATTTAAAAATTGACATTGGTTTAATTTTGAAGGCCAGTTTCGTTTACCAGGTATATACCGAGCAGTTCATTTTGAGGGACGTATCTTGACAATAACGCAACTCAAAATTGTATGTTAATTGTCATGTTTATGCTGCTAAGCACAGAAATAATCCCTTCGACTTTGTATAGCATGACCTGCAAACAGGACCTGATTTATCAGATATATATAAAGTTTTCACTCTATTTGTCAGTTAATATTAATGTGCAATTAGCATAATAAGCAACATACATTATTCGATGTGTAGGTAAATGCATACTCTTATTTATTTACTTGTTTCTATAACTATAATGTATGCTATACTATTTAAGGTTGTTGTGCTATAAATGTATATCCAACCACACATTTAATCAAGTTTTTATGGACATGAATATTTCCAATATAAAACTCACGCCTCACGGTGTATTTTACAAATATGATAAACCGGAAAAAAGGAAATCAATGTTTTATGAAAAGCTTGTATTTTCAAACATTTTACATGCTAGTCAATCGCTTCAATTTTTACTTTTTAAATTTAAGGAAGAAATACGATTACACCAATATGAGAACAGGAGCGTAACCTGAAAAATGCTTGAATAATTCACAAATTGCTGAAGAAAACAAATCAGACCTTTAATTTGATTCATATTTAATCCATTACTTTATATTAGTCGGTTCGTTTTGATACCGACCCGATTCCCGTATCATATTCAGGAATATATCATAGTGAATAAAAGTACAAGTGGATAAAATAGGTCTTCATGTGTATCCAAAAAGGTCACCAGTGAATATCAAAGTTAAACATTATCATCTTGTTCTTGTTTTCGTTCCGAGCCTCCGAGGCATGTATATATTGACTTTGTTGAATTTTAATTTGTTATGATTCCTCACCAATTCATTCACTAGTTCCCTCGTCACGACAATTAACTAAAAGATGTATGGAGAGAGTCATTTTTTGTATGCATGAACGGTCATTGCAAGCGAGAAAATCTATGGATTTGGATGAGAATTACATGAAGTTAATTTGGAGATGGTTTTGAATAATAATAAATGTATGGAAGAAGTTCCTTGGTTTTATTTGCTCCACATGTTTCAAAACGAGAAGCCCGAGAGAGCTGACTCGAAGGTTTCCAATCATGATCATTTAAAACTGATTACAAACCATCACGAACTTGTTCAATACATTCACGTGATCACCGGGTATTTTCAGTTTGATTTGATGAATAAACTAGGCCTGAAAGAGCATTTGGGTTACAAAATATAAAAACACATTATTTGTTTATATCCTGAGGTTAATTCGTATCAAACGATATAAAACAATTACAAATAAATCACCTTCTTGTTTTTTGTTCGTTTGTTGTTCTTGTTGTTCTGATTGTGATTGTTATTCTTGTTGTTGTCATTTTGATTTCGATTTTTTTTTTTTTTTTTTTTTTAATGGGGGGAGGGTCTGCCCTCGATAAAACTGTTCCCAGTGTCGAAATAAAGGTTTGAATCATCTGGTCACGGAAGTGCCTTTTGGAGCCTTTCTGAAACACGTCTTGTATTTTGGGGGGATTTTTGAGATTTTTTGTGGGGGGGGGGGGGTCTGCCCTCAATAAACTGCTCCCAGTGTTCGACAAAAAGGTTGAATCATCTGGTCACGGAAGTGCCATTCAGAGCCTTTCTTACACGCGTCTTGTATTGACAGAAGTGAACAGAATGCTTCTCTCATAGTTCACTCTTTTCGCTTACAATCCGTCACTGCATGTGCAGTACAAATTACTTCCTACCGAGTGATAGGCTTCTCAAACGAAGATAGATGAAACAAGGAGCGACATGCGTCGTGAGAATTAGAAGGAATTATCTAGTTCTGTGATTAGCAGCTTCTTCCTTGATAATCAATATCACGGTTCATCCTCTGCCTTGCTGTGTGCTGAAGGTCACGTGTTATCATCTTGAAACCCCGAAGAGTCTGAGGAGACGGAGAGGTATTGCTGGTTTTGGTATTGATTAAGGTGATATTTATGTTTTTTAAAGATGTTTTGGACCTTTTGTTTATTTTGTATTCATATTATATGAATCATTATAATTATTTTTCATTAGGAAACCCCTTTCAGCTTTAAAATCAAGAGCTCGACGAAGCGACCCTCTCTCACCAAGAATGTAGACTACATTATGAAATAAGTAATGTACAGATAAAACAAACGTAAGTTGGGAGTCAAGAGAAAGGGGAATTTCAGAATAAAAAGAAAAAGCCTAGTGGAAAACACTTATTTTAAAAGATATAGTCACATAAAAAATAATTAAAAAAATATTAGTAATGTGTTTGCGAGAGAAATGATTCTGACGAGGACACGCAGAAAGATGGTAATATTGTTTTTATCTTGACGTGGACATGAACAAATACAATAAATGAAAATTAAGTTTCATAAAATGGAGTCTTCTTAATGAATAGACGTTTATGAATATTCAGTTGTATATTCATTTTAACTGACAGAGTAGATATGTAATAACTTAACTGATATTATTTAGTATAAGATAGATTGATATCCTAACTTGGGTCTTTGCTCTCTCTCATCAAATGATTGTCATTGTAATATGTACTTTTAATTGTTAAAGTACTTGTTTTTAACCTTTTTTAAGTAATAACATTTATTTAATATTTCTCATAAAGCAGACTCGCACATGATTGAAGCAGGGACTTGTTAGTATCCCAAGTCCCTGATTGAGGGGTGAACTTACTCATGTCAACAGGCAAATCTGATTCTAAGCGTTAAGCTTCTCAATACTAAGTACATATCCTACCAAGCTCCTAGCATGTATCTAGGCTAAGGTTTGAATCAATAAAATCTAACAATTATATCTGATTCATTCCTTCCTCCGAGGCAGAACGGTTTTACAATGGCATATATGGTTTTGTTGAAACATTCTTTGTGAATATCCCTTCCAAGTCACTTTTTTCAGATGATGACAAAAAATCAATGTCTTTAGAGCAAGCTGTTTCATGGGCTCAAATACACAATTTTTAAAGTAGGCTATTTCGACATCAGAGAGAGAGAGAAAGAGAGAGAGAGGGGTGATAGGAGAGAGAAGATAGAGAGATAGATAGAGAGGAGAGGGGAGAGGGGAAGGGGAGGGAAGATAGAGAGTGCGAGAGGGGGAGAGTGCGAGAGGAGAGAGGGAGAGAGAGAGCGTTGATTCCCTTCTTTCCGCTCGTTTGTTGTATCTGTTTCTCCAAATCTATTCTGTTGATTTTTATTTTGTAGTGTTTGTTTCTTACTTTTCGTTTAGGTATTCTGTTTCTTCTTTTTATTTTCGTTTTGCTTTCTTTCTTTTTTTCGTTTTGTATTGTTATATATAATACGTTCGTTTTTTTTTTCTGTTTAGGGAAACGCCTTTATAGGCTCAAGTATATGCTGCTGTATGCATGGTATGGATGAATAGCGGAAAGGATCTACGCTCCAGATTTGTAACCAGGGTATACTTCAAAAATGTGATTGTTCCCAGATTGCTAGGATCACTTCACTGCAATGGCAACCAAAACAGACGAGAATCCCAGTGAAAGTGTTTCTTGTTGATAGATTCATGCTCCCCACACGTACCATTTCCACACAACACAAAACCTACCGGTTTCTGTCAACATTTAGAGATGAGAAGTCAGTATTTATTAAAGCTGGAATACAACGCTATCGCCTTGGGACGTCACTCATACCTCAAAGCCATTATAGAAAACGTCTGTTTACACAATGAACATTCTATTTCACCTCCAAAGATCTTCATATTTCGATGACACAATTGTACTATTGACATCTGATATGGTTGACATGAATCATAAATCTATAATTTACTCTCCGTGGTTAGGTTTAGAGAATCCGATAGGTATTCATAATTTGTATATTGTTACGTCATAAAGATAGGTGTCGTAGTCGCTTTACTGGAGATAAGAGATCACGGGTTCAAGCCTCAGCATTCCATTAGTGTCCTTTAGCAAAGCACTAATCAACATTTGCCATTCTCCACCCAGGTGTATTAATGGGGTACCTGTCAGGAAGGTTGTGAGCACGGTAGCCAAAGCCGGTGAAATATTAGAGCACATTAAGCACCATGCGTGGTGGACATGAAGAAACCATTTTCACGAAAATCTATCATGAACATCTTAAAGGGATTGGATAACTTTGTCTTAGATTCTGAAACAAAATCCTGGATTTAGCTCATTCTGCAATCATAATTATAAACCTTTATGTCAGTCAGAATCCTCATGACTTTTACCAGCCGATCGCCTGTCTGATTATCAAGATATTTATGATTGAAAATCGAAATTTAAAAATTTCCTAACGATTTTCATAACACTACAGTCTATTTGGAAAAATGAGTATGGTAAAACCGGTCACTCAAATATTTTTACTTTTTCGAGGCACTTCATGATCATTTTGAAGTGCAATTTAGTTAGAGCTTCAATATTGAAATATATTTATTCAGGATAACAAGAATCAGATATACATTGATTCTTGTTATCCTAAATAAATATATTTCAATATTGAAGCTATATAAAATTGCACTTCAAATGATGATGAAGTGCCTCAAAAGAGTAAAAAAATCTTTGAGTGACCGGTTAATGTTATACCATATCACAGACACTGATAACACGTAGGGCCATGCATCTCAGATTTAACGTTGTTAAACGATGCCTTTATATATGCGACCATTATGATGTCATATCTTGTCGCCAGGAGATTGATGGTGATCTATTTAATAGAGAATACGTTAAACACGTAATGATGTGAGGATAATTGTTTATGATGTAGGAAGACATACCATGATATCCCTGGTTAAACCCTTCGCTTAGATCATTTATCCATCAGCGATAGCTATTGGTGTGTGGGCATCTACTCCACCTGCAGTGACAGCAACAAGAGTTTGAAAGGGGAGCTGCGCCGTATGAAAAATAATGTGAAAGGATTTTGAGAGAGAGAGAGAGAGAGAGAGAGAGAGAGAGAGAGAGGGGGGAGAGAGAGAGAGAGATAGAGAGAGAGAGGGGGAGAGAGAGAGAGAGAGAGAGTGTGTGTGTGTGTGTGTGTGTGTGTGAGAGAGAGAGAGAGAGAGATAGAGAGGGGGCAGGGACAGCTGAAACCAAAAAGCAATGGGAAACATTGGCGAGGGGAGGGGGGAAGTGAACGTCAAGGCTTTGTGACCTACTTTTTTTTACATGATCTTACTAACGGGGGAAGGGGCAAAGGCTTTGACTTTTGGGCAAGTGCCCCCGTCCTCCCCCCCCCCCCCCCTTTGTTGATGTCACTGTGGATCATCTGCCACCTCTGAAGGCGGCCGCTATTTGATCTACCGCACGTGTGGTTCATCATATGACTAACCCTACGATCTTTAACGGTAATTGATATCAACCCTTCTCTTATCCACAAACCAAGGCGATTGATTTGTCGGTACATTAACCATGAATTATTGAATTATCATTCAAAGGGAGCGATAGAAATAAGGTAGTCGCAAGAACACACACAATATCACCAACATACATGTATGAATGCAATTTAAAATCTAATGATTGTTTGAAATGTTTGCATTTTCTTGTTTTGTCAACTTTTCTTCAAACCTGCATGGCTATAAACGATATCGGAATTTTTGAGTATGATTTTTCGACCCCAATTAACCTGTATCACAGTGATAACTGTCATGCTATTATAGAAAGAAATTCTTGCAATATTGAAAGTAGCCTATTTCATATAGAGAGAAAGAAATAACCATTGTTTCTAACTAAGAGAATATATTTCCATTTTTCTCAAAACTTAATGAAAAATTGCAATGAAACCTCTCAAAAGCGTATGGTTAAATATTCCTTATGTTGGAAGAAAATAAATGGCTGGAATATTAGAATTGAAAAGAAACTTTCTAGAACTGTCACGAAAAAGCGATTAAATCAATAATATACGATAACTACTACCAAGAAGAAGCAGACGATGACAAATAATGTAGTGTTTCTTAAAAACTCCACTTTTTGTCTCCAACAATGGTTTAGGGAGTTATCCTATTTACATCGCAATCATGTCTAAATTAGTAAGTCGATGTTTAATCAGCGGTTCTAGACGGGTTTGGGTGATCAAAAACAAATAGAGAGGCAAGAAAGAACCCCAAAGTCCCCCCCCCCCCCCCCCCCCATCCCCCGCAATCCCCGAATTGAAATATTCGTTTAGAATCGTCCCTGAATATAACTATGCACATTTTTTTGGTCACGTCTGCCAATAGAGGGCGGGTCCTCAACAAATATTTGTCTCCCCTTTTCCTTGGACAATGAATTTTTTTTCTTTCTTAACAAAACAAAAAAACAATAACGGTAAAGTGTTTGATTGACTCGAATCGATCACAACTATTCTTGAAATAGATATCAATGGCAAATAGGAGGAAATTGTCAGTTTGCGACTGATTTTGGTCAACCGCGTCTCTCTCAAAGACGGGGCCTGAACATGTCAAAAATTTATAATCTGTGCCATTGTTCACTGACATGCCCCCCCTGTCTTCTTTATCTTCTCTCTCTCTCTCTCTCTCTCTCTCTCTCTCTCTCTCTCTCTCTCTCTTTCTCTTCCTCTCTCCCTTCCACTCTACTCCCCTCATTTTCTCCCTCTCTCTCTTTCCCACGTTCTCTCTCTCTCTCTCTCTCTCTCTCTCTCCCTCCCTCTCTCTCTCTCTCTCCCTTCCTCTCTACACCCCCTCTCTCTCTTTCTCTCTCTCTCTTCCTCTCTACCCCTCTCTATTTCTCCCCTTAATTACCTCTCTCGTCCTCCCTACGTACCCCTCTCTCATTCACTCTCTCATTCTCACTAAGGCTAAGTAGGTAAATAGGTTCATTGCTTTATTTTTTGACAGGATGTAATTGGCTCTTACATCTATTCTCAGCCAAGGAGAGCATGAATTATCATCCCACTTACGACAAATTGAATTGTCCTAATGAAATCGTTCAACATCTTCTCGCTATTTTCATTCGACCTTATACAAGGTTGTATAGTGTTGTTCTGACCATTTCACTTTCTATTCTCCACAGCAAAAAAAAAACAACCAAAAAAATGAAATCAGGTACCGGTGATTTGCGTTGATGAAATTTAATAATGGACGATAAAACTGTTAATGTTGGTATTATACTCTAGCAAATATTAAATTGTGTTTATTGCCGATAATAATAATTTATGCAAATTTCGAAGCTTGGATTATATTATTTGCCAAATTATTGATGAATAAATCATGTTACGAAACCATCGGGTATGTTGATATTTCTTCGAAATAGGGGGGTTGGGGTAAGAGCATTTCAATCTGTTGGGTTATACTCAAGCCCACTATAGCGAACGGAAAGATAGCACATTTTATTCCCAAAACCGCTGTCCATCGAAAATTAGATCTCAACCTTTGCACTCCCACTGAGTGAGGTTAGATGGCTGAGGGAGGTGATCCTGGATGGCTCTGTTGTTCTTGTTTAAAACAGGAATTGACAAGAGGTGAAAGAATCTACATGCACTTGTCATATACTTTCTCCTTGAACCTAAATCATCTCACCTCCAAAGTTCAACGAACAAGATCCTTACAAAGAATCGATGAAAAGAAAGGAAAACTGAGATGAAATCACGAAATATGCCTTAGGGTGTGATAACCCTTTACATCTGTCAGAAGTATGACGACTCTCTGATGGGATCATCTTCACCTAGCAGACAGATAAACCAGACATGTCACTGCCAATTTGACACGATGTGACCATAATGGATGATATTACATTAAATGTGATGGCACTCATTATTATCATTTTCATTGACAATTTTATTGTCTCGGGTTTTTTCTTTTCTTTTTAGCACCTGCCATGGCTCCAGTTGTTTCATTCATTTTGACCAGCTGAGAAAGTTTTTTTTTCACTCTGCAACCACGAATTGAAAAAAAAACGGCATACCCTTAAGAAAAGACAGTCTTTACCTAAAATCGGAATGGAAAATGGGTCTCCATTAATTTCTGTGATATCTAATCTATATAAAAAGAATAACCATAAACGCAATCCATGTTTTTTCTGTTGTCAGAATGACACTAAAAAAATTATTTCGTTACTGTTAGATACAAACAAACAAAATCAGTTACTCTACTTGCTCTATACTTTTACACCTTTCAGTAGGCCGTCTACATACTAGCGAATTTGAATTAAGAGCAAAGCGGCAATTTTTCCTCCTGAAAGATTCCTGTCCAAGAAAAAACAATGCAGACATTTTCCCTCAAATAGTTTGCAGATAAGTCTTAGTAAATGCTCCCCAGGGAGTGGAGAGTGTGCATACATTGTGTGCGGGTTAGCCTGAATCTGATGACCGGATTCAAGAAACTCACAATATAGAAAGATAATCTTTTATATAGTTTTACATTTGTTTTCTATCAAAGTCTGAGCCCTTTGGGCGATATCCTCACCCCCCAGAAAAAAGGCATCAGAGAGTAATTTGTTTACTTAAAGCCCCCTAAAGTATTGGGAGCCCCCAAAATTTGATTGCAAAATTTCACTTAAATTGTATCATGATGTGAAAGAGGATGTCAATTAAAACACATTTCCTCAAGGAATTGATGAAATAATACAAAAATTAGGTTTCCTGCAAGCGTACAACGGGAAACCAAAATTATGTATTCTTTTATCAGTATTTGTCTTCAAACACAATTTTTTTTTTTTTTGGGGGGGGGGGATCTTTACAAAAGTGTCTTAATTGACATTCTCTTTCACATTAATATGATAGCATTTCAGTAACATTTTGCCATCAAATTTGGGGCTCTCAACGCTTTTAGAGGGGCTTTAAAATATATGGATCACAATTAGTTGAGATGAGCCGCCAAGGCCTGGGTACGCCACTGTACCTATGCTATTATGTTGCATCATACTATACAGAGAAAAGCTTGGCCAGGATCGTTTCAGAACAGCGGTAACATTTCTTGTTTCATTTTCACTTGACACACTACAATGACACTTCAGGATATATTCGTGTTTCAATTCAAACTTCAGTGTTTATATTCTCCTTGCACCCTGTCATAAAAACCCTTTTGTCCCACCGAACTGTATAGGATATCTGATATCCGATATCCGACTGCCGAACCGAGGAAACAATGTCAGCGTTGTGAGTTGGGTGTCACCTACTTAATTGCAACTATTATTATCCTTATTTGTCGTTGTATTTTTATCAAACCCCATCGTCTTATTCGTCAGCTTTAGATTGGGGTTGTCTGTGCAATTTCCTTTCAGTTTATTGTCCTACCCGAAAGTTGAACAATTTAGTAGTAAACAGTTTCTTTCCTCATATTCTGGAAGATTCGATACTCACAAATACCAGTATTTACTTTCTTCCTTGTAATGTGTTGCACCGCATTTTGTTTAAAATTTGAAAGCAAAATAGTGAGGTCTTTTTTATGGATCTGATGGCACACAACCGGCCTATGTAACGGTGGTAAGTATGCTAATTAATCTGCTCCGTATGATTCTTTAGAGTGTCTTGATCTTGACTAAAAACCTTTACAAATATCGGATATTGTCCGTTTGGAGTCCGTAGGGTATTAACTATCATCATTTACACCAAGTTTACGCCCTTCTGGATCCCAACACACGATATAATATTGCGATCATCGTCTAAAAGTTTAAAACTAAAAGTCATCTATGACGTAGTGTGAGAGTGAATTGAGATAGAATTGAGTTATTAGGAGAGCTGCATTCCTGTAGCTCTCGACCACTCTGCGGGGGATAATGATGATGAATTGGTGTGACATCTCTTGTTGAGAGAAGATGGAAGTGAAGAGGCAGGAGTACATGGGAGTACAAGAGATCAGATATCCATCTCGTCCTCAACTTGGAAGTTTGGTTTTGGGTCAGTTCGGAAAGAGAATGCTTCATGTCACATCATGGTAGTCTCTGATCCTGTGATCAGTGTAGTAATACTTCATCGGCTGGTGATGGTGTATTGAAATCGTCCTCGTTATAAAACATTTACAGTTAACGTCACCAAAGCTCATCGTCATATAGCTGGTCGTCATCAAAGCCCGTCGCCATAAGAGCTCGTCGTTATCAAAGTTTTTCGTTGTAATATCTCTTTTCTTTGAAGCTCTTCGTTATCATATGTCGCCACACCATGCTAGTAAAAATTATCAAAGCTCATCGTCATCATAACATGATTGTCATCAGTATAATTGTCGTCATCACAACTTTTCGTCATCATTAATCGTGGTACTTATCATACTTTCATAGTCGTGGCATATTCGATTTGGATGTTTTTGCATCCTGAAAGCGACATCATCTATATTTATGTCTCATTTAATGGAGACTTTTGAAGGATTACTTCTCTGTGGAGTCGTTTCTCAAGCATTCAGATATCAGATTAAAGAATGCAATTGTTTCCCCGAAGCAGTGATCAGAATGTATTGATTCAAAATATTCTGATATTTAACGAAATGAAAAGTACATTTGTGGTGCACCTTTGTAGAGGTGTTTCTTTTAACGCTGTCAGTTTTAATAATGTTAGATTGATCCAAGGATTTCTAAATCTATTTGTGATGAGATATAACTAGAACACGGGAGTGACATTGAAATGCTGCATATTATTGAATGATTGGTCATGTACCGTGGAAACAAGAAAGAAAAGAAAAACAAATGTATACAAATTTGAAATTCATCTTGCATATATAAGCTATATTGTATTTTCATTATAGCAAGATATATAGAAGATTTGTCTTTATATTATTTTTAACGTTGAAAGCGACTAGTCCGAGTAGTACTACAGGTACATAATCCTTCAAGGTAATAGTCGTACCTGCATACAATACAGCGCGATATGAGATCTAACGACACCTGGTCGAACCACACACCTTACTATCAGATGTTGAGAAGGGTTTCGGACCTGTTTCTAACATAAGCGTGTCAATTATTGTCTGACATATAGTAATGCAGGAGATTACAAATAATACTTAATCAGCCTGTCTCATCAGTATAGGAGTCTGAATATTCTCATATCATATGGACCTGATTTTTGTATGTTCACTGGATCTACGGCAAAAAAAATGTGTAAATGACAGTGACTATATACAGTATTATTAACAATTAAACATTTTTATATAGTGCATAACACATAGGCAAAATTGCATGTCTCTATGCACTTTAAGAAAAGAAAAGAAAAATGCAGTTCATGATTCTGATTTTGTATGAAGTGGTGAAGAGATATGTTTTCAGAGAATTGATAAAGGTTTTATAGGATCCTGTGCTTTTCAGATGTTCAGAAATTAAGAAAACCTCAGCCCTTGAACGGCATGACCCCTACCCCAAGAAGAAGAAAAAATTGAGTATCATTCTTCACTCATGCAGGCATAATATGGGTTGTAAAGCTAGTTGATCGACAGGAAAGGGTGCACCAATGGTCAAGCCAGTTCCGGGATCCAGTTGTACACATTCTAAACCGTATTTATCATGCACCCGAACAACCATTCAGAATGACCAATCGATATTGTTTCGCTTGACCAGGGAATTAAAAAAGGCGGTGTTAATATAACTTTTATCTGAAGGCCAATGAAAGCTATTTAATAACGTCCATTCAACGGCAGGATATTTGCCCTCTAGGACTTGATAACTTTTGAGTTTAAAAAAATTGCCAGCAAGAATGACCAATCGTTGTTGTTTCGCTTGACCGGCTTTGAAAAAAAGTTGACGTTCCGTTCGAGTGAATTCTCCTGGACTTATAAGAAAGCGTTAAGGATCCAATTAAGTCCATTTGGCATTCAAAGATGAATATTTGCAGCTATAGCTACCGTTTACTATTTAATTGCTGTAATTTACCTCCGACCGGCAAGGATTTGAAACTTGTTTGTAAATGAGTAAATCCTCGTCCAACGAAGTAACTATTTTTGAGACTTTGACAAAGTATATCAAATTTTGGGAGACAGCTTTCAACATTTGAGCATTTGCCGAGGTGGATTATACCATGGACCTGTAGTAGTTCCATGATTATACCGGTGTAGGCTCGGTACGCATGTTATGTAAGGAACCATTCGACTCGGAGGTGAACTGTCAGGAGAATCTCCCAAACTCATGTTTCTTCGCTCTTGCCATCCCTGGACCTTATACAGAGTTTGTTTTTGCTGAGGTGACCAATTTTATTGTGAACAACCTTTCTCATGAAACTCTAGATGGTATTAATTGACTCCGGAACTATATCTTTTTGTTCGAAAATTCAACGTCAAAAATAATGGTAAGTTCCACTCTTTGTATTTTGTGAAGATATATCTACTTGGCTTATAGAATTGACGTAGGCCAAAACTAGCGGTAGAGCTCCCGCAGGTTTAAAATGTTAATTACTATATTAAACTGGGGTAGAAAATAATGTAAAAATAATTGCCCCCTTTTGTTTGGGGGGGGGGTGTAAGAATTGGTCAGTGTCAGTGTCTACCACTTCTACCCGGAGATAAGCTAACTTTTTCCACTTCCCTTTTTTTGGACACGTTTAGTTTTATTCCAATCTTCAATAATTTTAGCAATGAAAATTAACCCTTAGCAATGTTTCCGTATCAAACCTGTATGCAGTGTCTACGCGATCCCCCCCCCCCCCCCATACCGTGAAGCCCTCCTTGTTGCATCATACCTGCCGAATGATACGTGCCCAAAGAGAGTAACCATGGTAGCAGCACCTGTTAAGACGTGTCTAAAGTTAGTGAGTGAGAAAGTGGTGCGAGCAAAACGTTGCCGATGAAATTTCCCACAATTTTTTCGAAAGGATAATTAAACTAAATAAATAATTATTTTATTTTATTTTATTTATTGGTTTCTGCATCTTTTTTCTTTTTTTCATCACACATTTTCATGTACATAATATGGTTTTATACAATATTTCAAGTGTATATAATTGTATACAGATAATAAACGAAATTAAACAAATATATTGAATGCATAATTAACATACATTAGATGCAGGAGGCCAAAACTTTGAAAATTACCGCACCCATTCAAAAAAATGAAAACTAGATATGCCCACACAGATCCATGCTACCCCGGCATGGTTTCAGTGAAAAGGAGTGAGGAAAATGTGACATGTTTGCTGACATCCTACTCCTAGCATCGTAAATTCGATCAATACTCAGAGAAGAGTCGCAAATTGAGGTCGCCCTCTTGATTAAACGCATGTGTATGGGTGTGTATGGGTTTCTATGGATGAAACAATAAAGGGCGATCACTACCAGGTAGCGGTTGATTATACACATGTTTTACTTGACTACAGGCAAATATTGTTTTGCTTTACAACTGAGCCATCACGTCGCCTCAATACATCTACAGCTTCAAACAAATCTAATGGGATAACACTGAGTCATGATACTATTTTGCTGATAAACATCCCTTGATATTGATATTCTGGTATAAATCTGTTTTATTTGTGAATTATTTTGATAAGTTGCAAGTGAGTTGATATGGACATGGTGATATAATTATATCAATCAAGTTGAATACACATACAATTGAGTTATATAGCGTAGCTATATTAAATAAATAAATGTAAATCAAACTTAAAAACCACTTGCAACCGTCATTCGACTGCACAACGTCATTCTCGTCAATAAAAGTAGAATCCTTTAGTTTCATTTGTTAGGATAGTTGGTTAGATGAACGTTGACTTGTGAAGTGTCACAACTCATTAAAGTGACTTATGGGGCGTTGCAAAAAAGTTGCGATCAATTATTGCAAACCCCAAAATAAAGCGTAAGTTTTGCGCTTAATTGCAGATTTGCAATTGTTCGCAACTCAACTTTTCTTGTAGTGACGACGTCGGATAGTATACCTGTTCGAAACATCGAACCCCTCCTACTACCATCCTCTCCAACCGACGCTATATAGTTCTCCTTAGAATTATAAGCTAAAGAAAGACTACCAACAGTCCTTTTCGGGACTACACACACACTCAAGAATGAAAGACTACCAACAGTCCTTTTCGGGACTACACACACACACTCAAGAATGAAAGAATACCGACAGTCCTTTGCAGGACTCCCCTATCCCCCCTCTTAATTTAATTCAACGAAATAGAATTAAGTGGAGGGCCAAAGTCAAATATCATTTTTGAGTTCCCTGCCATTTGAAAGATTTTTCTTGATACACAATATTTCAGAGGTGTTTTTTGTAGCGAACACCCTAAATCGGAGAGGGTGTCCAAAAATAGGCCCTTTTGATGAAAAATATTATTTTGTGAATAATATTTTAAGGATTAAACCTTGAACCACCATGAATTTGATGTCATTATGAAAGAATTGTATTTTATCTAGATTTTGATTTCCACAAGAATTACGTTTTTGCCCACATGTGTATTAACTGAATGCATATACGTGTATTAGTGTTTACATCGAGTTTTAAAGATTAATTTTTAAGTAAAAATCAAAAGATGGATAACTAAAATACCTTCAAGTTGATTTATTTAGTGTGTGAAAAATAAATTCTGAGCCGAAAAGTTCTTTTTGTAGATATTTGTTGTACTCTCTGATGTTTCAGGAAACATGGACATTGGCAGTTGCCTCCACCCCTCCCCACACACACACTATTAACTATTCTTTGGTACCCCCTCCGTCTGACCGCTTAGTAACATCTTGTCATGGTAGAGACAAATATTTCAACATAATAAAAAAAGATAGCTAAAAAGAATCCTGCTTGTGATGTATCTGGGATTATATAGACAGCCCACGAGACTAGCAATGCAGGTCTCTTGAACCCTCAGCAAAATTGTCAGAATACCCATAAACATGACATGCCGGTCTTGTGAATCCTCAAGTAATTTGTCAGAAACCCATGCAGAATGCCGGAGCGTTAATGTGGTGTAAATTCTTGTCAATAAATGTGGATATCAAGTCTGAGCCAAAAATGTGTTTTCTTTTTTTCCATTATTGAAGAAAAAACATAAAGAAATTAATAGTCTTTACATATCAGATTTGCTGCTGAAGACTGATCTCTTTGGTTTTCCTTCTTTTTTTATTTTTTTTTATTTTTAGTTGGTTTAGTATAGCTGATACCTTTCTTCTTTCAAATTAATATGAATTATTTGCTAAGCTTGAAGAAAAGATTTTTTATCTAACAACCATTATAATACAGTTTATTGCATTGGTTTTTAAAATAATGGATTCCTATCCCCTATGTCTTAAAGCAACTAAAACTATTATAGCTATGTCGGAAGATCGAATAACCAGATAACAACAGGACTGAAACATCTTAACAGGCCTCTTTATTTTGTTGTACATAATGTCTTTGACATAAAACTTATTTGATGTTCCAGGGGCGGACTGGGACTGATAATTAGTTTGAAAAGTTCTATGCGACCAGCCCATTGAATATAGAAGATGTATATGTATCAAGTGGCCCTCAATGGGTGTTGATTTGATTTAATTGTGCTTATGTTTTGTTTGTTTGTTTGTTTGTTACGTTTTCATGAGGTCGTCTGTTGGTTTCACCCAATGCTAGTTACGTTACTACCATGGTATCAGAGATGAACAACTCTCTAGGGACGTTACGACGTACACTATCCCTAAACTTGTATATCGTTTGGTGCGACCGTTGTAACTAGACTGTAAATGTTCCACCCAAGATGTAATCGAACCTTTACGTCTATGGAGTATCTTGCATTGTGAGTTTAATTTGGCGCGTTGACACAATCCTTCGATCGGATGTCTTCTCAAATCTTCTCAGTGAAACCCAAGAGCCAACAGTTTCTACGGACCATTAGCTTAGACCACTTGAAAGGTCACCCCAGACGCTGCCAATGGTTTCCCCACGTGCCCAATGCCTAGGAGGGACATAGACCAGTCTGTCGATGGCAGATGAATAGAATTGAAATGATTGAACACCGTGAGCTTTTACAACACGAAACCCAAGACCGGAGTTACTGAGGGTCAGTGGCTCGACCCACGCAGTATAAAGCTAGCGTCCCCTGATGCTTTTAGAAGAAAGGGGTTCATTGAGAGAAGATATGAATCAGATTCCATGAAGAATCCTTTTAATAGGTGATAATGCCAGGGGTATAGGGTATAGGGTCCTAACGGGATGACAGAATCATAAAAATTCTTCTTCTTTTCCATTAATTTCCAGTTATGATTTATAAGTCTACCATTATGCACCAGATGCTATAGCATGTTAACATAATATTAACACAAACGAACCCTTTTCTCTCGTCTTAGTAGGTCCATGATCTGACCCTCCTCTCTACTTCATCTCCTATTTATGATAGTTCATTTTGCAATCTACCCAGGAATTCTCAAATTCAAAGTGGTTTGGGGTTCCGTTTCCCATGAACCCCGGGAATCACCAGCACATAACCACGATTTCTTTCGAGGGTTGGCCCTGGGGGTGGGGGGGGGGGGGGGCGCAGAAAAGTCACCACTTTTCTGCGGACTTGGGATTCCACGAAATATCAGCCTTTTTTCTCTCAAAGAAAAAACAGGAACAATTATTTTGCGTATATTTACTGGAGCGTTGAATTGTACATATCCTCTGAAGGAGTGTAACGACGAGCAATTTTTTAAAACTTGAACATTTTGAACGCTTGTTCATAGTCTCTCAGTTTGTGCACCTCTTGCTAATAGGGACTTTTAGATTTGCGTGGACTGATACGTATGACGTCCATTCAAGGCAGTGCATTAAAAGGACGTCGATCGTAGCAATCCACATTGTCTTCGTGTGAATCTAAAAGTCCCTATTATTTCGTAGGGGCCACGTACCCCCTGTCTGCTTGGCTTTGCCCTCGTATAACCCCAGACATACCAAACATCGAGAGATGAGTTTAAGATTGATAGCGGATGGCGAAAGCGCATGCAGGGGGAAGGGAAGATAAACGAGAAAATGAAATGAGAGAGAGACATGTGAAGGAAAGTGAGAGAAATGATACAATCGCCTCCCCCAATCTCCTCCAATCGATCGCTAAGAGAGTACAATGTATAGGCCTACCCTGCATGTGTCATAAAACTTCTTATCAATAACTAATGCTTAATCGTTTTGACAAATATGCTTTCAGCCAATCAAATGTCATAAGCTAATATTAATTAAGTAAAAACGTATTGACATAAAAACTGATAATTTATGGTCATAAAATGTTTGTTGGATACTAAAATATCAAATGTAATCAATAGTTTTCTATTCTCTTGAGAGTCTTGACGCATTTTGAAGAATCCTGGTGTTGAAACAACCCTCGTGTGATACCCTTTCTACGATGTCTCTGAGTGTTTGTTTTTTTCGGTGTGAACCTGCTATTTATGATGATCTTCCAAATTTGAAATGCCAGAACTTTATTTACTCTTTATCAATTAAACAAAACGTTAACTGACGAGCGTCTCTCATGTTTCTGTTTATAAGATGAGAGATGGATATTATTTGATCTGCGAACAGGCAAAAGTGAGAGTCATTCTTATGAACGTTAAAGGCACACTGCCATACTTGTAGCTACTTGCTCCCTCTATATAGAAAACTTCCCCAATCGGTGCCTGTTGGTCCCCCATGATCCTCTTTTTCTTATGTTAAATGAGAGCTGAGTTAATGAGATAGCCACCTGTCACAGTGACCTCGATGGCTCTCTGTGTGGTCTAATCCCTTCTGACCCAGTAGTGGTGACGGTCTTTAAATACGACCCTCATTGTGCCGTACTAAGAAAACTACTTCGGAATCCTTAATTACGTCATTATTTACGTTGCTTCATGAAATAATGGTGCATTAACCCCATCTGCATATTTCTTTCACGGTCAGTGTCACAACTATAGCTAAACAGGATTAATCAAGGGGACATGAAACATTGTACACCACATGCTCCGTCGAAGATTGCTCCGCGCTCAATCTCAAACTCTTTTCCCGCGAGTCAGTCAGAGACACGTCACTGCACTCTTCATGAAGAGTCGGGCATGTAGGGGAAACCCCCGTACACACCCAACTCTGGGTACACCTCCATATCCCGGGGCGCGTAATTTTTTTTCCCACTTGAGCTCGGGACCCCCAGTATGAACTCATGTGCATACAGCCAATCAGAGCTCATCTTGTCAATAACATTTAATTTTACACACAGCGCCTTGCCTATATCAGCATACATGGTGTGCGTGCATAGGCATAGGCTTGCAACTGTTTCATTTCGGCTCTAACATCTCTACCTTTAGCAAATTCATCTACAAATATCAGCTTATCAAATTGCTGTGAAAAACTGTTATTTAACACTAAGTTACAATTACTCTATCAATCAAGGATAGGCCTTTCTCGTCATCGAAGCCACTATATACACACAGCGCCTTGCCTATATCAGCATGCACGGTTTGCGTGCATAGGCATAGGCTTGCAACTGTTTCATTTCGGCTCTAACATCTCTACCTTTAGCAAATTTATCTACAAATATCAGCTTATCAAATTGCTGTAAAAAACACTGTTATTAAGCATTGTATTCCACATACTAAGAATCTTGCTCTACGAATGGTCAAAAGTAAATCACGTGATGAAAGATAGTTCGCCCATTATTGATGGGAGGAGCACAAAGTTCGTTACACTGTGTAGATAGTACTACTATCTACACAGTGCAAGCACTTCACTGAAGATAGAGGTACTATCTACACAGGGCAACGCACTTTCACTGAAGATTATCCAAAAGCGCACTAAAACAGGCGTAATTAAGCGCGCATTACCAATGAGCGAAATTAAAGCAAACACAATGCGCGCACCGTACCCTCAAGGGGTTGGGTTAAACTTTTAAACTTTTTTGGTGTGAATTTGGGCATGGTGTCTTTTATGTAGATGCATACACGTCCTTTTCTTTTTGTAGCTAAATTGTTTTTTGATGTGGAATATAAAGCAAATAATCACCTTTTGGTTTCAGGCGATATAGCAAACTATCACTTCCTCGTCGATCAGAATGTATACGCTATCTTTCCTCAGCTTCGCTTCGGAAAGATAGCTACATCCAGATCGCCTCGGAAGTGATAGTTTGTCCCATCACCTTCACTAACGGTAGTTATTTGCTTACCAAGTTACAATTACTCTATCAATCAAAGATAGGCCTTTCTCATCATCGAAGCCACTATATATTATAGGATTTCCAGGCCAAATTCGCGTGTTTATCATTCGAATTCATTTACTTTGCATTTAAGTTAGCGCAGATCGGCTTTGCCATGCCAATTATCATTCAATTTTCCATTTTTTGTATTTAATTTAGGATTTTGGTCGAAGGGTTTCATAGATGTGTCATTCAATTTAGAATCTGCTCAACTAGCATTCAAATTAATATTCACTTGTCGAAGCGTAGTTTTTATCATTCAAATTAACACCTGTCATTCGTATTCGTAATATTTTTATTCAAGTTAGGAATGTTAGGGGGAAGAATTGCAACAAACTTTTACAGTTTTTAAATAATGCAGTTAAAATGCATGATTTGCCGTTGGGGTCTAAGCTGTTATTCCATTTTTTTATATTCAGGACAATGCAGATGGGTGTAGTCAGACATAAAGTAAAGAAGGGGCGAAATCAAGGGATATTGCATTTCTGCACGGACATGTTCATATACCCGGGAAAGGTGGGGTACCCTCAATCGCCCCTTTTTACTACAGACTCGGAATTTTATAAAAGTAATTCACATCTTCTCTTATACCCGGCACACCCCTCTATTTTTCTTAAAGAGTTTCATAATTTACTTGCCCGCCTGCAGATCGATGGCTAAAGACATGGCTAAATAATGCATCATGTTCAAATTGTTGACTCTAGTCCCTATACCCCAGTCACAATATTGTACCCTTCTTCCATAATGAAATTATGATGAAATTATGATAAATTTATGATGAAACATAAGACAAACAACTTCCTCACATGAACATTTACAAATATACTGAGACCATCAGGTCCGTAGATGCAAGTCTTTTTTTTTCTTCTTAACAATCAAACTTAATTGCAGATGAATATCAGATAAATCTAATGAGTATAAGTTTATAAATGCAAGAAAATGAAAAATGATGAAATACACATGAAAAAACAATCTTGAAAGAAAAAGAATGAGCTATAAAAAGTGTGCAATAAACGAGAAATGTATATTGACCATCAACTTAAGTGCACAAAGTGCTAATTTGAATGCTACAAATGAATAAGAATGCTAAAAGTACACCGTCGCGTTGTCAGAAAATCGTGTTGCGCCAAATCGAATGACCAAATAGCGAAAGAAGCACACTGTTCATTAATTTGAATGAAACATACGTAGATTCTAACGAAAATTCCATAGATTTGATAACTAGAAAAGGGAATATAAACCCGAGATATACCTGACTGCACTAAAACCGTCGAATTTGAACGCAAGACAAATTAATTTGAATTACAAACTCGCGAATTTAGCCGAGAAATCCTATATAAGGACTCATTTCTAATGATTTTACGGTTGAGAATTTATCATAGATCTTTACACCTCTAAAAGGCTCTAATATAATCAGCTTATGAAATTGCCTTGTAAAGTTATTACTTAGCGCTTGATCTAAATTTAAATTACTCTAGCAAAAGGATAGGTCTTTCTCGTCATCGAAGCCACTATATATTATAGGGACTCATTTCTAAAGATTAGACGGTTGAGAGTTTATTATAGGTCTAGACTAAAACACCTCTAAAAGGCTCTAATAATATCAGCTTTATTTTGTTACTTCTTCAGTATTGCAGGAATTCTTACCTGAGAACATCACAGCAATTTTTAAGGTGATATTATTAGAGTCTTTTAGAGGTGTAGATCTATAATAAATGTTTCAACCATAAAATCTTTAGAAATTAGTCCCTATATACAGTGGCTTCGATGACCGTGACGATAAGGCCTATCCTTGATTGATAGAGTAATTACAACTTAGTGCTAAATAACAGTTTTTTCACAGCAATTTGATAAGCTGATATTTATAGATAGAGATGGTAGAGCCGAAATGAAACATTTGCAAGCCTATGCCTATGCACGCACACCATGTATGCTGATATAGGCAAGGCGCTGTGTGTACGTGTGTGAAGACCAGAGCTTCGCACAGTTTTGAATTTCGCCGCGCATCTTTAGCACGCGTAATGCTTGTTAATGACAAGATGAAGTCTGATTGGCTGTATATGCAAATGAATTCATACTGTGGGTCCCGAGCTCAAGTGGGAAAAAATTACGCATCCCGGGCAGGGTTTTTATTGAGGGGGGGGGGGGGGGTGGGGCGTCAACCAATCATATCTATTTGGGATCGGTCAATGATTAGTCATTCTCATAAACATTTTGTCTCAAACTTGTTATGCTGTGTATTTTCCCCTTCATATTTGTTTCCCCCGCCAAATCAACTTAAAGATAACTTTCCTCGGGGGAGGGGGGTTATTTTCCGGGGGGTTCTCATCCTTGGGGGTAGTTTTCGGGGGGGGGTAATTATCCGGGAGTGATTGCCAGGGGGTAATTGTCATGATACGCCTAATATAGATTGTGTGTATCTCTTTGAAGAAAAACTAATAATATAGGATTTCCCGGCCAAATTCGCGTGTTTGTCATTCGAATTCATTTACTTTGCATTTAAGTTAGCGCAGATCGGCTTTGCCATGCCAATTATCATTCAATTTTCCAGTATTTGTATTTAATTTAGGATTTTGGTCGAAGGGTTTCATAGATCTGTCATTCAATTTAGAAACTGCTCAAATAGCATTCAAATTAATATTCACTTGTCGAAGCGTATTTTTTATCATTCAAATTAACTCCTGTCATTCGTATTCGTAATATTTTTATTCAAGTTAGGAATGTTAGGGGGAAGAATTGCAACAAATGTTTACAGTTTTTAAATAATACAGTTAAAATGCATCATTTGCCATTGGGGTCTAAGCTGTTATTCCATTTATTTATTTTCAGGACAATGCAGATGGGTGTAGTCAGACATAGAGTAAAGAAGGGGCGAAATCAAGGGATAAGGCATTTCTGCACAGACATGTTCATATACCCGGGAAAGGTGGGGTTACCCTCAGAGGCCCCTTTTTACTACAGACTCGGAATTTTACAAAAGTAATTCACATCGTCTCTTATACCCAGCACACCACTCTGTTTTTCTTAAAGAGTTTCATAGTTTACTTGCCCGCCAGCAGATCGATAACTAAAGACATGGCTAAATAATGAATCATGTTCAAATTGTTGACTCTAGTCCCTACCCCAGTCACAATATTGTACCCTTCTTCCATAATGAAATTATGATGAAATTATGATAAATTTATGATGAAACATAAGACAAACAACTTCCTTGCATGAACATTTACAAATATACCGAGACTATCAGGTCCGTAGATGCAAGTCGTTGTTTTCTTCTTAACAATCAAACTTAAATGCTGATGAATATCAGATCAATCTAATAAGTATAAGTGTATAAATGCAAGAAAATTAAATAAGATGAAATACGCATGAAAAAACAATCTTGAAAGAAAAAGAATGAGCTATAAAAAGTGTGTAATAAACGAGAAATGTATATTGACCATCAATTTAAGTGCACAAAGTGCTAATTTGAATGCTACAAATGAATTAGAATGCTACAAGTACATCGTCGCGTTGTCAGAAAATCGTGTTGAGCCAAATCGAATGACCAAATAGCGAAAGAAGCACATTGTTTATTAATTTGAATGAAACATACGTAGATTCTAACGAAAATTCCATAGATTTGAAAACTAGAAAAGGGAATATAAACCCGATATATAGCTGACTGCACTAAAACCGTCGAATTTGAACGCAAGACAAATTAATTTGAATGACAAACTCGCGAATTTGGCCGGGAAATCCTATAACAATTTTATTCTCGGTTCAAAAAAGATATACGAAATCTATAGCGCTTTACAGAAATAATCTTATTACCTCAGTCATCGGATTCAGGCTTGCCCGCTCGCAATGTGTGCACATTCTCCACTCCCTGGGGAGCGGAAAGCCAGGCGCCCGACTTTCACAGTATTTGAGGGTCTTCATTTTATATATAATAGCCACATACCTATTTTAACCATACAGACCACAATGTTTGGTCCCTTATAAATTAGCGTACAGGTAATTTCATTTGCTACACTTTATGTTTGATATTTGATTGACGGGTTCTCAGGATTTAAAAAAAAAACAGGATCGAATTATCTCCTTCCGTACGATTGGAGTGACGTTTCCACAAATAGTGAAATTATAAATTCTTGCAAAATACCTTGTTTTTCCCCTCCTAACATGTTCCTCGTTAAAAAATAATTGCTCACATTATGTTTCTTGTTGGTTGTTTGTTGTAGAATCCGAGACAGGCTTGGGAGGTGAGTGAAGACCCGGAGGGTAAAGAGACATGTGAAATTGACAATCACAGATCAGATATGACCAAATCGTGAGTATATCGTTTGATTTGGGGGCTTTTCTTTTCAAATATTTTTATTTGGATCATAGTGACTTGAACGGAGAGAAGGATAAAGAGAATATATGGAGGGGGAGACAAAGGTAGAGGGAGAGAGAACGAGAGAGAGAGAGAGAGATAGAGAGAGAAGGTAATATATAGATATAGCGAGAGAGAGAGAGAGAGAGAGGAATAGAAAGAAAGAGAGAGAGAAATAATGGGAAGAGAGAGAGAGAGGAGAGAGGTGAAGAGAGAGATTATAAGAGAAACCGTCGATAAGAGAATAAAAGGAGACAGATACTCTTATCATCAAAAATTGTCGTCGTTATAGAATGGGTAAGTCATAGCGAGAGGAGAGAGGGATCTAGAGAGAGGGGGGAGAGAGAGAGAGGGGGAGGGAGCCCTTTAATATTAAAATCGGCGTCATGTCTTTCTAAAGACGTGCTTAGCATGTCTAATTGGTTTGTAAACATGGCGACAAACTGATGCATGTTCATTTGTAATCGTCATGACACGTCATATGTTGTATTCATCACTCATGCTAGAAAAAAGAAAAAGCAAATTAATTTCACCGTTTACTTCGATGAAGCAAGAACTAATTAACTGTAGGTTAAAACGCACATGTCAACTTACACTCTTGGGTCAGGAAAAACTATTTATCATCGTTTGATATAATCTGAGGTATAGTTGGCAATGTAAACAACAATTTATTCGTTTTGAAGAAAGGAAATCCATAAAATGGATGTAGGCTTAAAACATTTGAGATCTGGGAAGCATAAATTTATTCATCTAAATTGTTCAATGAACAATTGGATTAAATTCATAACTTTCGTCGTCATCATCACCATCACCATCATCATCAATTTATAATTATAAATCATATTTATATGGCGCATACCGTCAATATTTCGATGGGCTTTACAATTTTTTTTAAATAATTAATCCTGGTATTAGCTTCCAACTCCGCACAAAAGTATGCTCCATCATTTTTGTCCATTCTTACAATAATTTGCACTGTTCATGTGCAATGTATGCAATGTTATCAATCAAGGACAAGTATTATGTGAAGCATGTTCAAAGAACCAAAGATAATTAGTTCGGATCTGATTTATACCTTTCGGTGGATTCAAGATATTAATATACCCCAACTTTCATGGTTTGAAAAGAGTCAGGCTACGTCTGAATGTTAAGACTAACTTATTAATGACAACGAACGGACCTCGAAGAGGGGTGTTTGGGAAACACGCGCGAAGTGAGGAAATGATCGGAGAGGGGAAACTGATATTCTACAGGGACCCATAATCAATTGGATTGATAGCATCAAACATCGTGCAGTTATCCTTCATCCGAATCACCGAAATACTCTGCGTAAAGAGCAACTTTCATTGGTTAGTTTAGCGGCATGGTCAAGATATTTGCTCCTTATAGTGTTATCTGTTAAGTACCGTTGGTTTCAAGTGAATCAAACGCTCTCCCATTCACTTTTGAAGGTACCAGAGCGTTGGGTAATTGATGCAGTTAACTGGTAATAAACATGAGAGGGATACCTAGTGTAGTGTGGTAGGCTTGCTTGGTGAGACTGGTCGGAAAGTTCATCTCTGTTTGCTGGTCGTCGTTGGAGAATGGTCTTTGATCGGGAGCAAATAGCAAACCATCTCCAGAGGATCGCATCATCCGTTACCAGCGTTTACCGAGTATCTAGACAAGAGCCTTCAAGAGCAAAGGATACACAAGGATGTGCTCTAGTCCGAGTAGGCATCTCTTGGAAGCATATAGTGTTTGGATTTTTCACGTTATACATGCTCATAAGCACTATCCAAGCACTTGAAGAGATATAAGTGTCTTATTACAGAAGGAGGAAAAAAAATTATATCCAAGATGGACGAGGAGAGGGAGTATTTACGAGTTAGAACACCTTATTAGCAGGAAATGGTCTGTTCTTAGACGGAGGTTGAGCAGGTAAGGTGTAAGAGATGAGATGAGAATGGCTCAGTAGATAAGTAGGTGGATTGACAGCAAGGGAGAGAAAGAGAGAAAACATTGGGAGAGATTGGTCAAAACAGTATAAGCGTTTGGACACAGAGAACTTTAATGTATGAGAAGAGGATGACAGAAGGTATAGAGAATCAACATTTTGGTGGAGACAAAGAGAGGGAAATAAGACACACGGAGACAGAGAGAGAGAGAGAGAGAGAGAGAGAAAGAGAGATAGATGGAAATGTACATATAGAATTGGAGATCAACGGTAACTTCTAATTGCTTGTGCAACAAAATGTGAAGAAAAATATTTTATCTGTACACAGGAACTTATTTTTATGTTACTGACTGTAATATGAAATTAATTTGTAAAACTTTATTCATGCTACACTGATATTATAAAGTCTTTATTCAGTTTTGATCATATTTCATCATTGTATACATGTTCCACATTTATACATTCTTGAATTAACGTACTTTCATTTAAGGTTTTAATTAACATTTTGATTAAAAACGACAATAGATTTGGCGTATACATCAGTCTGTCTGAACTACTTGAAACTGCTTACTGGAGAGTTGCAGGTCAAAATAGGACTATTTTTTAATAGAAGGAGAATTTATCAATTTTTCCCTTTGTTTTTCTTTTGTGTTTTATAAATGCCATTTATGGATGTTGAGGTTATCTCTTGACATTATTTTAGGAGATTGCATTATTTCACCCAGTTTGAGATTTTATCGCCTTCATCTATATCCATTATTTTATTTCAAAAAATACAAGATACGTAAACAATACGTTCGGCGGTACAATTCAAGTTAATGTACAAAACACTTTGAATGGACATTCGATGACAGTTCGGGAGGTATAGAATATCTGAGATCGACGCTCACGAGGATCGATGCAATGCTAGATAAATCGAAATGTTTAAAAACAGAGAAATCGTTTCACCCAGGATCATTGACCTCTTATACACGAGTCATTAGCTTTAGAACATAACGATTTAAAGTTCAAATGTATCGCCAAAGGGTGAGGAGCTTGTTGCACCGATTAACACCATCTATCAGATTCCATGCACCTGTCTCGCTATCCAATAACACACTTAGGGCAGGTGAGAAGGATCAATACAAAGACACCAGTTGCTTACAATCACTTACGTACATATAACGAGATCGAGTGAATAAACTCATCAGAGAAGTGGATTGTGAAACAATTGTTCACTTAAATTCACATCGTTCTACTGAATGACGTCACATGAACAATAGATTGAAGAAAATTGGTTTAGAGGTTATTATTGTACGTGTAAATTGATTTAGTGAAGAGTGTAAGAGAGAGGGGGAAGTGAGGAAGAAAGAAAGTAGTTTGCGAAAGAAAGAGAGGAAAGAGGGAGGGGGGTATGGTATTTGATTTCGATATGATGTTGGCCAATTATTAGTTTTTATCAAGATTTTGTTTATATTTCAGTAAAAATGAATGATGAAAATAGCCAAATGCTTATCCGATTAAGTCCGAGAAAAAAAAATAAGCGTGATTGTTTATAACATTGAAGTTGCCCATTATAATATCTTTTTAAAAGAAGGAATAATCTAATGTTACATTCTTTGGTAAAAAAGTACCGACTGTTATATCCGACGGCATATCAGACAGAAAATAATGGAATATAAATGTTCATCATTGAAATGTATTATAATATTTACTAAGTAATCGTTTGGATTCTATGATTGTAGTACATGTATATGTATATGTATTATATCTTCTTCTTCTTCTTCTTCTTCTTATCCTCCTTCTTATTTCTCCTTCTCCGTCTATTCATCTTTTAGGCAAGAAAGAGACGAGAAATGGCTGGCGAAATTGGAGAAGCGATTTAATGCTATAGCTGGTGATGATAATCAGATAGACTTAGAAGAATTCAAAAGCGCACTCACGTTAAGAAGGTATGTCGTATCCATACATTGAATACCATTGTACGTTTTTTATGATTAATATAAGTACATGACATTAAAGAATAACAATATTGGTACATAAACAACAAAAACGGAAAGAAATATATCAATGTTGGTGTAAGGGCTCTCCTCACATGTTGTTGTTCTACAAAAGTCATACAAATATTGAAATACAAATAATTTCAGAAATATTATTTCATTTGCATTAAAAGTTTATTGTATTTATTTCCTATGTATAACAAATATAGGATGAAAGAAGGATATTAGATCAGAAAATAAAGAAATTGCATCGATATGAATATTGAGGTGTGGAGTGCCGTCGTAGAGTGGTTAATTCACAAGACTCTCAATCCAAGGTTTAAATGATTTTAATGTTATCATAATGATTATTATTATCATTGTTATTATTGTCATTTTCTGCGGGTTCATTTTTACAAAATCAATCTTTAATAGCTCGGTAAAATTATTGATTGGTTTGTCAAATGCAGATTAGTCAATAGTACTCCATTGAGAAGAAAAATGTAATGGTATGGGGCTATGGGCACTTTCTCTCGATGTGGCATGAGACGGCGTATGAAAGCGGAACCTTTTGTGTAAAGGAAAATACATCAAAATTGCCTCTGGCATTAATGCATTGTGATATCATAAAGATATCGTTTATTGCTTAATAACAGGTGTTAGCGGCTTGGATCAATGAAAGTCAGACAGTCAACATAGGGGGGCTTCGAATCGATTTGCACTTTACATTGAAACACGCATTTCCAGACACTATATCGGATAATGAGGGTATTAAACGGATAGAAATAAGGATAGATAACAATAACAGGGAATATTATGTGATAGTTTATGCTGGATAGAGTTTTTTAAGCCACTGTCATCAGATCGTTATACGCATTATAATCCTTTACCTTTATCTTTAGCCCAAATGATATTCGTTTAAAATAAAACAGTGCATAAAGATAAATGGACTACACCTGTCACACCGCTAAACCGACTCCAAACCGATCCGAACCGATTCGTGATCGTTTCAGTATAGTATTGTGTTATATCCGGTCTGTTTAGTCGGTTAGCTGTCGGTCTTGACGGTGTGACCGAGGCATGATACAATCAAACATTAATCAAGGTACAAAGGATCAACACAATGACGTGGTGAATGACGTAGTCTTTCTGTCATCGATCACGTGTCCGGTGACGTAGTAGTAGGCAAATACGGGGAAACTTAACCTTTAATACAACTTGTATTATTTCTTGTAAAAGACACCCGGCAAATTAAGTGCGTTTATAATTTATATGAAACGCTTTAGGCATAACTCAGCTATAGACGGGCTTGACTTTCAGCCCTTTTTTGTGGACCTTCACATCTAGTCTTTCATTTCCTCGTCCCATAACATCTATCCTGAGTTGCTCCTCTGACACCCTTTGCCTGAGAAACAAATTGTGTTTTGGTTCTCCCAGTCCCAAGACGAAAAACAACATTTCATCCTTTTTTCTTCCGAAGATTTAGGCGGGATAAAGATGTGATGAAAGTTGTTGATTCTAATGATGTCAGTACGAGTATCGAGTATCGGTACAGACCTATAGTGATGAGATGTGCTTCATTCCAATACAATTATTTGCCTACATTTGAAGA